>CAJNIZ010021446.1:96636-200932 GCA_905231905.1 Symbiodinium pilosum
AGATGCCGGCCCTTGGAGGGGCCCAGGATAAAGAGCTTTAAGATGCCGGCCCCTGCAGCGGCCTTCAAGATGCCGGCCTTTGGTGGATCGAACCGCCCCTTGTCTGTCTCCATACTAGGATAAGCCAACGCTTCGACAACACCAGCCATGCAGATCACACCAGATTTGGTCCACTGACGGCCACAGTGGCAGGATTTTGGGGTGTTTGCGACCTCCCATGCGAGGCCCCTTATGAATCTCTAGTAGAGATATCTATAAGGGACGACATCTAAGAGGCCCGAAACCGTTTGTTTTGGGTATGTATGTATGTATGTATGTATGTATGCATGCATGCATGTATGTATGTATGTATGTATGTATGTCATGGAAAATCGACCGAATTTTCAAAATGCTCCGCCCAGGCGCGGATTTTATTCAAAATGTTCAGGACGCTCCGCACGGGAGCGCGATTTTTGATGAAACATCAGCGAATTTCTGATGATGCTCCGCACAAGAGCGCAAGTTTCATCACAATTTTCAGGACGCTCCGCATTTTGAGGATCATACGCACGGGAGCCTGATTTTGTTCAGAATTTTCAGAATGCTCCGCACGGGAGCGCGATTTTATTCAAAATGTTCAGGATGCTCCGCACGCGAGCGCGATCTTCTTCTAAATTTTTGGGGTGCTCCGCACGGGAGCGCGATTTCCTTCAATTTTTTCAGAATGCTCCGCACGGGAGCTCAATTTTGAACGACGAAGTCGACGAAGGCAGTACTAACGCCATACTGGCTGACTACCAGGGTACTCCCCTCCAGACCGCTTTGTTGAACGAAGAAGACGACCTTGAGCAAAGTATCCCAGGAGTGAATCAGTATAGCTTCCATCGACTTAATCGCTCAATTGAACGACGAAGTCGACGAATGCCATACTGACCGGCTACTGGGGCACTCCGCTCAAGACCACCGTCTTGAACGAAGAAGACGACCTCGAGCGGAGTACGCCGGTACTCATTCAGTATAGCTGCAGTATTGCCTTCGTCGACATCATCGTGCATAAATGATCAAAATTTTCCGAATGCTCCGCACTGGAGCGTCTTTTAGATAGACATTGATCAAGATAAAACAGCGAAATTTTGAAGATGCTCCGCACGGGAGCGCGATTGTTGAAGAGATAAAAACGCTAGAAACGCAAAAATCGAATTGTCTCGGCGGGAGACGTGATTTTTGAGTAAGCAAAATCTGGAATTTTGAGGATGTCCCGCACGGGAGCGCGATTTTCAAAATTCGGGGCGCGACCAGTTCGGTTACAGACCCCTCTAGCAAGACTACTTTAAAAGGAGAGCAACCTATTTTTCAGATAGAAATACGTCATAGAACGATGATTTTTTGAGGATGCTCCGAGTGAGAGCGCGATGTTTTTACGATGTAGGGCGCGTCCAAAACGTTTGCGCGACGGAAGAGCACACAGGGACGGCGGGCGACAGCACATCAAACAACTAGAACCCCGCAGTGCATGTGGGGAACAACAGACAAGCAAAATTACGAGGGTAGTGGAGGTGCTTTAGGCTGTTAATCAAATTCGGTCATTGCTGCACGTTCCTCGTCAGCATGCACAAAAGCGGCCCTGTCATGCAGGATTCTGCCCGATTGCCGTGTCAATAAAGCAATATTGAAGTGTGTCTTCTGCAAATTTGACTTCAAGTGCTAGAGAGCTGAACATACACAAGCTATTGCATGCAGAGCAGACCTGAAACGTCAGCTTCTATGCTAGCAGACAAACCCTTGCCCCTTCTTGAGAACAATGGCAATAGATTTGTCGGGACCCCCCCCCTCAAGTTACACTGCTTGGAGCTGGCAGGTGTGCGCAGGGATGCTATAGAGGGTGCTAGATGGATATCTTGCCCCCACAATCTCTCGGTACGAAAATGCCCCGCGCTCCGGCCTTGCTGATGTTTGCCTTCTTCCTGCCCATCCGGTGCCATGCAGGTCTCTGTCACATGGCTTTCAGGAACAAAGAAGTCGGCGAAGCTCAGCACATCGCGCAAAACATCCAAGTTCCATACGCTGCGGCTGAGAATTTAAGGGGGAGGTGCATGTTGTTATGAAGGAGCCGGGCTTTTAGTTCAATGTCAGTGACAAACTGACGTTCCTGAGCTTCAAGTTGAAGGTCTGGCACATGAAAGGCGCAGACTGCGACGCACTATTAGACACTCGCAGATCTCCACTTTTTCTGCCGCTTGCATTGTCTCGTCCATGTGGCCACAAAGAGGCTCGGATACGGAAGCTAGTGAACAGCTCTGTTCAAGCCCACCCTCTTGAGCAAAGAGAATGGAAAACCACGGGCTGCAAACACGGCACCAAGCTTGGCCGTGCTCTTTGCTGCTCCTCATCATTCCTCAATGTGCGGCTGCAGAAGCTCGCTTGTGTCTCTGACAGGTTCCCTCATGCTGCAGCATAGGTCGCGGGCTGGGGCAGCATTCCAAGCTTCACGAGGCACCATGCTGAAGGAGCCGTTGAAGATGCGCCGCCAACAGCTGTGATTGTGATCTCTTTTTGGGCCGAGTCTGCGCAACGACCGGCTGGCACGGCAAGGAAGCAACGGATGTTGGGGCTGCAGCAGCTGCAGGCATCTGTTGAGGAGCCGGGCTTAGGCCAAGTGCCATGCATCAGCCAGATTGACCCGATAATGAGGCTTGCTCAATGTCTCAAGCAAAGTCAGTAATTCAAACATACGAGAGTTCAGCAACATCGCATGAAGATCCCCTCTTTGCATCCAGCACTGGGCCATTTTAGCTTGAACCAGTTGTATAGAAGGGATGATCTGACGCATGCTTGCCTTGCTTGAATCGCTAACTTGGAGGATGGTTTCCACAATTGCCAGGGCCGCCTCCATCGTAGCAGCCCTTTCAGTAGAATCACTGTCGACCATGTGGCTGCCAATCGGATCAACATCAATAGCGACCTCATGCGCAACACGGACCAGGAGCGCAAAGAGCGGCCAACCAGACATTATGACTGTTTCCCAGGGCAACGAAAAAATCTGCGGCACAAGGTATTCTAGGCGCTCAAATCTGACTTGCAAGGATTTCGTGCTTGGCTCAAGCAGTAGAAGCACCAACAACTGTAAACACAACTCTCCCATGGCACACGGTTCAGACTCACGCAGCATGTCAGCCTGAGAGGAAAATGCAACAAGAGCAGCTCCAAGATCTCCAACAGCCTCTACGTCATCCTCAGGTGTAGAGAGGAATGCAACGAGCTGAGACCTTGCACGTTGCCACGAACCACTCCGAAAGCCAGGTCCCAAGATGCAGGATCTTGATTCAAGTTGATCAAGCGGACTGCGCGCGGGTATCGGCATCAGCGAGTCATATATGACCTCCATCGCAGTTGTACCCCATAGCTTTAAATTGCGTCCAGCGGCGAAGCCGTCCTTGTTGCCCACATCGAATGGATAACCAACAGCGGCCAAGAATTCATGAACAGGCCGCTTGTACAATTGATTTTTGGCAGTGTGGGACAGCCAAAGGAATTCCTGAACGGCTTGCTTGTCAAGAAACGGGTATCTGGCTTCAATTCCATGGCTGCCTGCTACAACCTCTTCCTTCATCAGGTAGTCTCTCTGTGTTCCAAGGAAGACGGACGGCCACGGAAAGATGGATGACAAATCCTTTGGAAACAAGCCGCCAAATGCACTGTGGGGGAAAAACTTGACCCCTTGAAAGCCATAATCCGAGATGATCTCATCTGCTCCAGCTCCTGAAACATAAACTAGTATACCAGACTCGCGGCAGCGCCTGAAAATTGCAGAAAGGCCAGTAGCCGCTCCATCTTCTTGAACGGAGCCTCCCGCCCAATTGCTTTTCCCATACTTGAAGGGCTCAGAGGCCAAGTTCAGCCAGTCTCGTTCTGTCTGAAAATCCTGGAGAGAGAGGCTAAGCAGGAAGGCTCGAGACATAGATCTGTTGTGGGAAAGACGCCTGCCGATCAGATCTGGCAATTCTTCTGCAGCCACAGTGAAATAGTTCACACTGTGCGGAGCAGCTTCGGCTTCCAGCGCCACATGCAATGCTCCGGAATCGTAGCCACTGCTGAGACCAACAAAAGTGGGACGGTTTGAAGCTGCTACACGCTTCCAAACCGCCTTTCTAAATGCAGTCTGCCAATCTTGCGTTGAATCCTTGAACTGGCGCAAGTCGAATTCATGTATGGCATAATGGCTGACCCCACTGACACCAACAGCCCCAAGTTGTGGAGCTTCTGCCTTGAAGTCGAGCGTGAGCTGCATCACCTCTCCAATCACAATGGAGTTGAAAGAATGGAGCAGGGAAGGGAAATCAAAGAACAAAGCTTATCAGCTAAAGCCGAGCCAAGGTGATTGCACGAAATTCGTGGTGCAAATAATTACATCCATTGGATCGTGAGGCCATCATGCAGATGCCAAACCAAAAGCACGCTGCGCAGCACTGCTCTGCTTTTTCGTAGAAGCGGATCACCCTGAGTTGAGGGACTGCTTCCTGGACGATGCCTTGAACATGCCACACAAGCTGCCATGCTGTCAGCGAGCGAAGGCTGTTCCATGCTGTTCTGTTTCGCAGGATTTGAACATACAAGAAGGTCGCCTTCAAATGTGCAAGCTTCTGCGTTCTCACGCAGCAGGTTTGCTGTCTTTGGCGCTGCAACAGGCAGTTTCCCGGCGTGCTATTAGGTTCAAACTTTGAAAAACGCAAAATCTGAAAAGCTCAGTGAGGTATGAGGTAAAGGCAGCGGTGGAGGCGTAGGAGGTGGAGGAAGTGGAGGAAGTGGAGGTGGTGGAGGTGGTGGAGGACCAGCATTCCTATCAATGAGCAAACGCGCTCTAATCATCGGATGCGTTCGAAACAGCAACATTGCTGTGGCTTGAAAAATGCATGCTCTCGTAAGCGCATGATCTTTCGGATAAACTTTACTAGGGTTTCGGCATGGATGCTCTGGTCATCGGATGCGCTCGAACCTGAAGGGTTTTATGGTTTGGGCATGGATGCTCCGGTAAGCGCATGCTCTCGCAGATGAACGTTGTAATGGTTTGGGCATGGATGCCCCACTCATCGGATGCACTCGAGCATCAACATCATCATGGTCTGGGCATGGGTACTTACTCTGGTCATCGGATGCACTTCAACGTGAAGAGTAGGATTTGGGCATGGAT
Source organism: Symbiodinium pilosum (assembly GCA_905231905.1). Lineage (NCBI taxonomy): Eukaryota > Dinophyceae > Suessiales > Symbiodiniaceae > Symbiodinium > Symbiodinium pilosum. The sequence continues at coordinate 101,804 of CAJNIZ010021446.1, forward strand.
GCTCCAGTCATCGGACGCACTCGAACATGGATGTTAGTACGAATGGCTTGGACGTACATGCTTAGGAAAGCTTAGGATGTCGCGGATGAACATTAGTATGGTTTGGGCATGGATGCTCTGGTGACCGCATGCACTTTAAGATTGACTTTGCCACGGTTTGGGGATGGATGCTGTAGTAACTGTATGTGCTCGAGGATACATGCTATTATGATTTGGCCATGTATGCTCTGGGGGCCACATGCATCTGGAATACGAGTGATGTCTGGTTGCCGTATGGATGATCGCAGCTCAACCTGGGAAGGAGAAATGGCTCAAGAAACATCCAAAAACGCAAAGCAAACATTCTGCAATGCCAGCGAACTTCACTGAATTGTCAAGCCTTCGCATGCGGCTGACAATCCTGGCGCTCAGGTCCGAAGTCCTGAACTCCCCACAAAACAAGGAAAACCGCAAAGCGCTGTTGATAACAAGATCCCGGAAATGTACACCCATGCATGATGTATGCTTTGGCAAATGATGTGAAGCAGCTCCTCTCTTTTCAGCTGATGCTTGGTCTGAGCTCCACGCGATGTCAAAAGAAGCAAAAATGATTTGCACCGAATCCCTGATGTCAATGTGTAGCTGGGGCCATTGGTTTCTGCTACAAGAAAAAGCGGGAGGCCCACCTGGCACGGAATGCAAGGTGTATGGCTCCCATTATTGACACCGTAAGGGATGAGATGCATAGAGTGCATGAAATCAGTGTGTGATCACTCGGCATGATTAGTGCTGCGAGGACATCTGCGTAGCCCGTATTTGAGTAGCCCTCCGGGGGCATTTGCGTAGCCCGATGCACGACATCAATGAGTGATCGCCTGATTTTGCAAGCGACTTGGGTTCCCCCTGCAGCTCGCCTCTTCATGTTTTACAACAGGAAGCGAAGGCTACCGGGACTGGGAGGGCTGGGTGTTCAGCCGATGAGCTCAGGGGCTTTTGGGCCCGTGCTCGGAATTTAAGCCAAGCATGATAATGCACATCAATCCTCACCTACCCTGCCAACCAAAAGGATTCTGATATGCATGATGTATGCTTTGGCAAATGATGTGAAGCAGCTCCTCTCTTTTCAGCTGATGCTTGGTCTGAGCTCCACGCGATGTCAAAAGAAGCAAAAATGATTTGCACCGAATCCCTGATGTCAATGTGTAGCTGGGGCCATTGGTTTCTGCTACAAGAAAAAGCGGGAGGCCCACCTGGCACGGAATGCAAGGTGTATGGCTCCCATTATTGACACCGTAAGGGATGAGATGCATAGAGTGCATGAAATCAGTGTGTGATCACTCGGCATGATTAGTGCTGCGAGGGCATCTGCGTAGCCCATGGTAAAACAAGCACAGATGCCCATTGAGAACATAAAATGTGCACAGCCCAGTCTTCTCCAGAGAGAGCCCTGGGTAAGGAGCATGTTTTGGAGAAGAATGGGTCATGGCCGGAAGTGCTCCATGAAAGTCTTGAGTGGCGCCTGAGCCAGGCCCTGCTGCAAGGGAAAAGGAACAGTGAGCACTTCGGCTCCTAAGGAGCGCATGAGCTTGTCATCTTTTCCATGTCTGCTCAGGCCGTCCGCAACGTTGGAGCAGCTTTCGACCCATTCATGCCAACATCGCGTATCAAGCGACGCACAACATGTGCCGAAGACGGAGAGGAGGACAGAGCTGTCCCATTGCTGCGAGTGTCCCTTGATCAATCCTGCTAACGCAGAAGCATTGTCAACGAAATGGATGAGAAAGCTGTCTCTCAGCACGTCTTGGGCAAAACATGCAGCAAGAAGCGCAGCCGCAACTTCAGCCTGGTTGATTTGTGTTTCGCGCGGAAGAAACTCCCTGAGAAGAGCATCGGGAATCTGAGAGTACAGTCCCAGGGGTCTGGACCTTCGGGGGCTGAAAATGACGCAGCCGAGACCTGCTGGCTGTCCCGGTTCCCACATGGCATCCGTGTACATGATGCAAGGCGCCTCTTGAGGAAGGAAGGCAACCACCCTCGGAGGTAATTCTTGCAAGACACACTGAAGAAACTCCAGAGCTGCGCGCAAGGACGGCGTCAGCGCAGAGCGCTTGTCTCTGTGCTGTCGCTCTGCAAGAGCTGTCTCAGCAAATCGCTGAACACGCCCCTGCACCTGGGAGCTGAGAAAAACAGATTTGCCCCGCAAGGAGCTAGCTTGTGCGGAAGTGAGCCGGTTTGCGTCTATAGCGCCCTGAAGCTCAAGCAGCAAAGAATCAATTCTGCCCGGCTTCGGCGCCACTTGAACTGTTGGAGCTTTGAGCAAAACGGAGGAGAAGTCAAAGCTGACCCCCGTGTACACAAATGATTCTGACATCAACCAGCGTTTTGAAGCGTCCAGCTGAACTCCCAAAAGTGAGCAAAGTGAACGAAATGCCTGCTGAGCTGAGCCTTTTTCATCGGACAGGCCCATGCATAAGTTATCGTCATAGAAATGAAGCGCTGGCACACAGAGGAGCTGTCGCGCGACTGCTACTTGGAGCTCGGGGCCCCTGTTGTAGTTGATCACAGAGCTGCTGAGGCCAAACGGGTGGCCATATAACTCCATGAAACGAACGTCATTGACTTCATGATGGTAGAACGCCACAATCAGAAAACAAGCATGTACATCTGCAGTGGCTTTCCACCTGTACGCAGAGCTTTCGTCATCGACACCCGCCTGCAAGGTGACGGTCTCAGCATTGCGCTGGCTATCCTGCATACAGTCATGAAAGAACTTGGCTAAAGCAATGACCAGGTCATGCGAGGTGGTGTGCACACGGGACCAGGCATGAGAGGCAGCATTGTGGCCGGAACGCTTGCCATCGTCAATGGCACTCCATTTTGGCCCCTGCAAGATGGGGAAGCGCGGAAGCGTTCGCCAACCTCCTCTGCCGTATTTTGAGTCCAAAGCCTCCTTCGTCAGGAAACCTGAAGCACCACCACGATCCAGGTCCTTCTGGCACAGTTGAAGCAAAGCCACATCGGCTCCTGGAAATGTGCTTGGTTTGAGTTGCCGCATAAGCTGGGCAGTGTACTCCTCAGCGTCCGCTAGTAGAGCCGCAGAGTCTTGGCTTGCTCTCGAGTTTGGCGCAGCCCGGAAGATTGGCACATCTTCCAGGTGCCCAACAACAGCAAAACCTGTCATGAGCCTGCCAGGGAGGGTAACATCAGCCCAAGCGGCGGCAATGCAAAGGTAGAGCCACATGCTGACATTTGTGCACGCAGCAACTGCACGTACGCGGGGGCTCATGCTTTGCAAGCAAAGCACATTGAGCTCATGCAAGGCCTTGGACTTTTGACGCCAGCTGCGAATGACACTCCGTCGCAGAGGAGTCTGCGACTGGGCGGCGGCTTGACGAACCACGTAGTCAAGATCAAGTGGCAAATCGGTCGCCATCTGATATGGATGATGCTCGAGCAGACGGGCAGCGTGTAGGTGCTTCAGTTTTCCCAAGCCTTCCGGCACAAGACGTGGCCAGCCTTCGCGAGAAAGATGGGAGCCGCGCTGGCACGAAGCTGTTGCACTGAAGCCCGCAGCAGAGCATTGCTCATAGAAGTCGGGCAGTATGACACCTCCCTTCTGCAGACCAAGGTTGAGCAGGTGCCGGTAGAAAGGATTCACCTGATCAGGACTGTCAAACAAGTGAGCAAACGGCATAGCCAGTGCATTCAGGGGCGGAGGCTGGCATTGAATGTAACGGCGCACGAAATCATCACCAGTCTGGCCCCACAGAAAAGTCACGGGGTCCTGGACAGACACCGGCACCGGCAGCTCAACTGGCGGCTTCACCAAGATGAGGCCGTCAGAAGTTGAGATGCCGCAGAACCAGACAAGGCTGGCAAACAAGAGCTTAAAGCAGGGAACATGCCAGGTGTTACCTATCATGTTTAGTCGTGCTGCATTGCCAAGGACACCATGTTCAGACGTGGGCACACGAGTGTAATTGGCAGGCAAGCCAAACAACAACTCCTTCTCCTCAACAGATGGAGTGCGAGCCTCATTGCCCTTCCAAACCAGGCTGCAGTCTTCAAAGTGATAGACTGGATACTTGACCTCAGCAGCATCAAAGCGGCAACGGGCTTCTTGCGATGCTTGACTCCATCCACGAGGTCGCATGTTTGGCTTCAACGGCCGTGATTGCACTGGAAAACGACCTTCCGGGAAGTCCTGACAGGAACTACGTCTGAGGAAACGCGGCCACCAACCACCACGGAAAATGGTGGCCAAAGACGGCAACACGCGATGAGCTCTGGACACCTTGAGCACAAAACGGGAATGCCTGTGATCGAAGCAAATCCACGCTTGCAGTGGTGGCTCCAGGCCCCAATTGAACCAGCACAGGCGCCTGCGTTGATGCCAACCCATATCAGCAGCATTGATCATAAGTGGGGAGCAGCCCAAACTGGCGGAAATGGCGTGCTGGAATCTGGCTTCCATGAGAACGTTCTCCAAAATCCAGAAGAGCGGAATCTGCAAAGGCGAGAGGAGGCTCATCAGAATGTCCCGGACGCTGACGAAGGACCAGAACAGCTGGCTGTCCGGACCAGACAGGCCTACATTATGGTTCCCCAACAGCGACAGCTGCTGACAAGGAGAGCCCCCGGCCAACAGGCAGCAGTGAGGTGGGGTCCGCGACACCAGGTCTGCCAGCCATGAGGCAGAAACAGATTCCACAGCGCCTCCATGAACAAGTCCTGGGTGGCGATGCTTGAGGACAGCCAAACAATCCGGGTCAATTTCGAAACTGCAGGGAAGAATATGGAATGCCTCAGTTGGCAAAGAGAGCCATACGGCCCCCAGACCGTCGAAGAAAGACAGAACCAGCAATCTTGGCTTGGTAGGCATGGAGCCCAATCCACCCATGAACGAGTCAGGAGGCCTGACGGGACTGATGTTGTCCAACCAGGTTGCTTGAGGTGCAGGCATGCTGAAGCCACAGTCGCCAAGCGGCTGCCAGATCCCAGGAGGAGGCTCGCGGGGCGGAGGACAAACCGGTGACTGCGGCTGATTTTTCGGCACTGCATCGAAAGGAGACCCCCTCACTGTCTCACAAATGTTGGAGCTCCATGCCAGTGAGGGGAGTTGTCCCTATTTGTGATGTTCACATCTGCGGCGCTGCTGGCCACATGCTTTGCCCAGCTTCGTCAAGAAATTGCAGCAATGCTGACGGCCATTTTTGCATTTGTCAGCTGAGCATTTACCATCATTCCACAAACGACAGATCGATTTTCCCGAAGCATCCACTGAGGCCACCGAAGAATTGCGGGCTTCGCTGTCAAGCTTCTGACGCTTGACAGGCTGAGGCGGAGGATCCACGTCTACAACATCATGCGCCGCGGAGACATCTGCAGTATGAGCGAAGAGCCAGAGAGCAGCGACCTTGGCTTCGCATGCTTTGACAGCCTCATCGAAAGTTTTGCCTTCGCGCATGGCTTCTGCCCACAAAGTGCGTGTGTCCTCGTCAGCCCGACGCAGAGCTGCCAGTGGCTGCAAATTCCCGGTGAGCGGGGCTACCTTGGCACGGACAAAGGACAAGTAATCACGGACCACCTCCATGGTGCAGAAGGTGTTGCCGGAGCTGGACTCGACGAAGTTGCCGACGTAGGCGTAGCCACCCACAAGGAGTAATTCGAGCAGCTGCAAATACACCAGTACGGAAGGCACGTTGCGAGGGCCTTTGGACGCCCCAACAGTGTCTACATGCAAGCTCACGCTACCCCCAACCTTCAGGCGCTTGCCAGCAGATTCACGAGCGGATTCTCGAGCAGAGCGGCATCGATCGACCGGGATGAGCGTGTAGCATTTCCGGTCTATCTCCCTCTTGATGCGACCAACAAGCGGTTCACACAGAGACTCATGCAGGGAAAGTGAGAAACGATACCTGTCAAGGAATCGTTGTCGGAGACCTTCCCCCACGTGGTCCGGCAAGGGGTCCTCCAAGTCATCTTGTTTCAAACCTTGAGCCTTCCTCTGCAGGCGCAAGGATTCCGCATGGTCAACTTCTCGCCAGAGTTCTGTCAGTGCACCTTTGATGCTTCGCGGATTTGCAAGGCCAGGGATCTTGGCTACGATGACGGACATTACCTCATCGCGAGAGTCCAAGTAATTTGCAAAACGGGCACTGGTGGTAATTGCCTCAGCTTCGAAGAAACGAATCACCTCAGCTGGCAAGCCCCGATCACGCAGCTCTTGCCGCCACGCGGGCTCCATGGCTGGCAGAAATAACCACACGAGAGCAATACTACTGCAAAGAGCAAGAAAAGAGCAATGACAGGCATGCCTCTAGTCACGTCGGCAAGGCGCATGCTGTGCACCCTGTGCAGAGTGAGCATGCTTGCAGACTGTGAAGGGAACAGCAATTGTTTGCGAATCCCTCGGCGGGCGAGCATGGATGAATCACTGAGTGCTTGTGACCCGTACGAAAATGTCGCCGGCGCATCGCTCACACCAGCGACGACGAGGAAACTCTGCCATGACCGAGAAAACCCCAGTGCCATGATGGGGCCTTCCAGAAATGGAGCAGCACAAAGGTCGAGGGTAGCCATCCTTGGTCACTTTGGATGGGTGGGCGCGATGAATTCTGCCTGAAGGGTGTTGGGGCACTACCCACTCAACAGTAGCAAGATCCGCATCATCGGAATCGGCATCCCCAGAGGCTGACGACTCGGTGCTTGAATCAGACGTTGAAGAGACGTCTGATCCGGGCGAACTGCTATCAGAGTCAGCTGCAGCAGGAACTGGGACCTCATCTGAGGCAGGCGCATCAACGCCTGTGTATTCCTGCGTGGTCGATGGCTCCAAGAGCTGGGGCCAAGACTCTGAAAAGTAGGTCTCAGCATGCCCGGCAACAGCAGCGCGAATAGCGAGGATGACGCTGCTCTTGACACGTTGCTGTGAAACGAATTTGACGGACTCATCTGCATAACGGACAGGCATGCTGGAGGGCACACGGCTGTTGTCCGAATCGATGGTATCAACCCAGCATCCAAGCGCCAACGGTCCAGGACTGGCATTTTCATGCATTCGGCGATGCTCGCCAACATGCGACGTCCACTGTATGTGGTCGGAAGCTGTTCAGTCCGGGGCCCCCAGGCTGCCGGAGAAAGTGTGACCAACTGTTGCAGAATACGTTGCCAAGCCGAAGTGCCCATGGGAACAGGAGCAAACCCCGTAGCGTCAGCTAGCGACGTCCGGTAAGGCCGCAAAGCTGGCACCAGAAAAGTCCATTGTCGAGAACATAAGCGGTCCCAGTGTTGGAAGAAAAGGTCACCAAGCGTTTCTTGCCAAACGCCAGCTATCGGCATGGCCCAGTCGAACGGCGGTGGACAACGTCGAGCTCGCCTGGATTTTCCCTTGGAGCAGGTCAGCTTCCATGCGAGGTTCATCTTGGACACAAACTTACTTCGTTGAGCATGTTTAAAACGGATCCCGGAGTAAGTCAGCACCGCTGCGGCCATCCCCAAGTATCGCAGAACATGGTTCGAGGAGTGTACAAGTGTCTCAAACACCCAGAGGTCCCTTGCAGTGAAAGGAAAGGCTTGCTTCAGAGGGGCTGCTGGCACTACGTCGGCTGGGGCAGAGACCAGCTCATCATCCAGGCACATGTCAAAGCCCAAGTGGTCACGCAAGAACTTGAGCCCACTGAGCACACTGAGCACAGCACCAGCTCCTCCAGCATTTTTGCGGGAGACGCCATGCCCACGTTGTACTGCATGTAGGAAAGCTGCCGCAGGCACTGAGCGTATTGGAAGAACTGCTTGTCGGGGCTGCCTCGCAACGCACCATGACGTCCACCGTCGCCAGGATGAAAGAGCATTGCGCAGCGTGTCCGGCGAGTAAGTTGCATATTTGGCAAGCAGCAAACCTTTCGCCTGCTCTGCCAGTTCCGGAGAACATGCTTGAAGCTGGTCACCTTTGGAACTGAAATGCAAGTTATCAAATAGCAGGCCGACCATGTTTGCAGCCAAACACTGTGCGCGGGAAGATTCCGAGGGAACCGACCGCTCTGCTGGGCGACAGTTTGCCGCCACTGGTACATCCACAGCTTCACGCAGTCTTCCTTCGACCCGTACATGGGCAACTGAATGCGGGCACACATGTGCAGCAGCAGCTGGCAGAGACGCCTGCTGTGCGAATCGTAACCGACCTTTGGCTACTGCTGCCGCATCCAGAATACGGTTTGCCTTTGCATGCATCTGAAGCCACACGTCACTGTTAGGCCACGTGTAGAAATCATCAACATCCATGCCATACGCAAAGTCAGGTAAGGAGACAATGCTCTCATGAAGCAAGCGCTCTAGTGGCGCACGCGTGTCGCCGAACTCCGTCCAGAAACCAAGTAAGCATGGCAGGGCCGAAGGCACTTCGGGAGCAGCACTCGGACTGACGGCCTCTTCAGTTACGCTGCGAGTGCGTGAGCGTTGTCTCGGCGAGGAAGCAGAGGAGCTGCGGGCACTTGAAAGCCCTTGATGACGCCGATGGGAAGGATGCTGTGCGCTGCAGCTCGAACTGTTTCGATCCCCATGGCTCCGAGAGGGCATTCAGCCGATGAGCTCAGGGGCTTTTGGGCCCGTGCTCGGAATTTAAGCCAAGCATGATAATGCACATCAATCCTCACCTACCCTGCCAACCAAAAGGATTCTGATAGATTTGTTCAAGGAATCAGCTTGAACCTGAAATTTCCACGCCGCCATAGGCCCACGATAAGAAAGCACGTCTCAAAAAATGTAGCTCACCTGGGAATGCACAAAGCGTGCAACCATCTTGAAATGCTGAAAACGTTTGCTGTCGCCGGGCGATTGAAAACGATGTTAGCTGCTGCTGCTCACTTCAACTTCTACCTCGATCTCTATGGCCTTACTGCTACTTCTATTTCTACTGCTGCTTCTTCTACTACTACTACTACTACTGCTGCTGCTACTACTACTACTACTACTACTACTAGGCGCCCCCCCTTCCTACCAACTATGTTTCCCGGATTGCGCATGTTGAAACCAGGCAAAAGCAGAGAAAATTTTGGCTATGTGACATGCCAAAAGGCTTTGTACTTTCGTAAAGCGTGGGGATGCCAGGAGGGGGGGGGCGTAGGTGGGGGCATAGTGACGTCAATCTGAAGATCGCACATGCAAGAACTATTGGCATGCACAGCATGTTTTATGTTTTTGCGTGGGTGGGGCGCGTTCCGCCACTAGCCACTTCCTCTTAAGCTCTTGACAGCCCACCCCTATCAATTAAGGGAACATAGTTGGCAGGGGAAGGCGCTACTACTACCACTCCTTCCGCTCCTGCTGCTGCAGCTGCTGCTGCTTCTGTTGCTACTGCTACTCCTGCTGCTACTACTACTACTACCACTACTACTACTACTACTTCTACTACTTCTACTACTTCTACTACTACTACTACTACTACTACGACTACTACTACTACTACTACTACAACTACAACACTACTACGACGACGACGACGACGACTACTACTACGACTACTACTACGACTACTACATCTACTACTAATAATAATGATAATAATGAGACTACTCCTTCGGCTACTGCTACTACTACTGCTGTTCCATTCCATTCCATGACAACCGGTCGGTCAGCTTGCCTGCAGCTTGGTGGCCGGGCACACATTGCACTGGCGCTGCCAGAGCGCATGATCCACTTAAGATCAATAGACCCTTTCGGAAGCAGCTCCAGTCAACACCCATGGACAGTACAAAGAACGAACTCATTCTCATTCTTGATACTGTACAGCAGGTTTTCTACACATGGTCAGTTCAATGGAGAAAAGCATTCTGAGCGTTTCCATCTATGGATCTCCACAATGCAGTGGCGCTACTGGGACGCGTCGCATCGTGCAAGTTGCCTCCCTAACCTGGCGCACTGCAGGCCTGCATTCCCAGTGACAAGGGTTCAGATCCCATTCGCGGTCCCAATGGCGCGTCGCCGCTGGATTTAGCAGTGGAAATGTGGGAGCGAAAAATCTGCAGCAAATGTCGCCCTTCCAACTCTTACAAAGGCGTGTGGCCGGAAAATGGCACACATAGAAGCTGGGACCATGGACCCGTGAAGCTGCACTTGCCAATAACTCAATAACTTCAGCCAGTTGGGTTTGCAGCGTCCCCTGGTCGATTCGAATTGGACAGAAACCCTCGCACAACGAGGAGCAGGTGTTCGTCTTGTTTAGGTGTTTGGAGCTTGTTCTCCTCCTCGCACCGGACTTGGGACCGGATCGGCTGTAGTGACTGTCGATTGCACAATGTTGTACACACGATGCTTCGCAGTCGGCACATCTCACATAATTAGCCATCTCCGTTGGCACGACCCCCGTTACAGGAACAGCACAGGCCCCTACAGCCCATCACTTGAAAGGCTCTTTGAGCTTGCTGCAGGGCGCCAGGAGCCACTGCAACACCGTAAAACCGGGCACGTCAAGGAAAAGCTGATTTGCGTTTTACACGTTTGCGCCTGCGCTTATTCGCAGGAACCAAGAACGTGAGCGACCGGTCAGATGCTCGAGAGCAAGGCAGGCCAGGCGGTGCATCTCCCACTAAAGCCCAAACAAATTTGTTCCTATGCTCCTGCACATTGACCCGGGAAGCAAGGACCATGCAGGCGAGTATGTAGCGTGCGCACATGCCCACAAGCCAAGGTAGGACAGCAGATCAGAAGAACAAGAGACAACCCACCGGCGCTTTTACGTGAGAATGACGGGGCGTCTGTTCACATATCCAAATTCCAGCGTCCTGTTTGTTGACAACACGCGGAGGTCCTTTCAGGGCCTAAGCAAGTACTTCTGTATCTTTTCGGCCCCCCACCCAACACCCCTTTGGCAGAGCTTTTGAGAGCAAACAGCCCACACTTCAGGATGCGAAAAATGAGGAGCATAACAAGATTGCAGGAGATGCAGCACTGGAACGACAAAGCCTGTACACATAAAACCTTATCCGCAAATGGTTTCCCTCCGCAAATATAGCGTCCGCTTTGCCTCGTTTGGCCTTGCGGCTCGAATCTCTGATTCCGGGATACCCAGTCGCAAAAGAGCCTGGAGCTTGGAGCTGAGTGCAGACAGGCACTTTGTGGCAAGCACACAGTTCAGCAAAAGGTATGGTCCGAACTGAACGATAGGAAGCAGCGTGCATTCCCTGGTGCAAAGAGTACCTCGTACAGCAATAGGTCAAGGTAACCACCTGTGGCTCCAGCTGGTCCAGGCAGAGCTTAGCCTTCCACCATAATGGCTTTGTGCCAAAGACGTCCGTGCTCAGCACTGCCACCTGCAGACTTGCTCTATAAACTTTGGCAAGGGCGAGGCAGCAAGACAAAAAAAAACTCTTTCTGTACAGCGAGTTGAGAACTGCATGGGTCTTGTATGCGTGCGTTCTTTGGACTGAGCATAGGGATGTGTGAAAGAGCTGGTTCTGAGGTTTGGGGCCATTCTGCATGGGAAAGCTTCGCCAGGCACGCATGCACATGAAATTCCTGCTGGGGCCTTACAAACGACTACAGCACTTGCATGGTGCCACCGGAGAGTCGCCACTGCATTTTCACACACACACACACACGCGCGCGCGCGCACACACACCCCCGCGCGCGCGCGCACAAATCTTGCCAGGGATTGTCTGATGTCGACTCATGTTCAACAATTGGGAAGACGAACTCACAGCAGCCCCAAAACCAAAACCAACACGGAAACCCGCAAGCCACACAACAAATCAAAATGCAGAAACTAGGCATAGTAACCTACTGCCCTCGGTCCCCTCAAGTCCCGTAAAAACTAATTTGCCTAACCTAGAAGAGAATACAAGAAGCAGAAAAACAGAATGCGTGGTTGGCCAAGCTATAACTTTGGGAATACGAGATTTACCGGCTCCCGGTGCGCTGCGGGCAGTTGCACATATGAACATGCACGCATGGGTTCCGTGCAGGTACTATTCCAAAAAATCCAAGACAAAACATGATTGACCCGTCACATGCGCATGTCTGAGAAGCCGTGATACTTTGGCTGGCTTGGCTGGATAGGCTGAACATGCTTGCACTTGTTCTTCGCATCGAGAATCCACCGGAATGAGCACTCAACTGCAAGTTTGCGCACTTCACTTAGCCCGTCACTTGCAGCTCAAAATCTACCAGCACGAGGGCAAACTCCTTGAGAATGGCAGCTTGTAAAGGAAAACGTCTCCTACTCGCAAGCTGCCATGGACTACATGACTGCCTCTCCTGAGGGTCGCACACCATCCAATGCTTGAGGGAAGTGAGGTCCCAAGTGTTGATAGGCCGGCAGCAGACACCTGTGAAACGACTAAAGTCCAGACAATGTGCAAACGACTGAAAAGCAGTCTGGTGCGGACTCCCCATCAGATCGATACAGGTGTCGCCCCTCAAACCCCGGAGGAACCTCGCAAGGAACCATGCCTCTCCATTCAGTCTAAGATGTCAAACACGGCCTGGCGTGCGTTGTAGATCTCCCCATTGTACACGGCAACCACCTCTAGCATCTGCATCATTCAGCGCAGAGACATCAGAGAATATCATAGAGGCCATGTGGAGAGAAAGAGAGGGAGGACTGCTGAATACCAGTAGATCTAGTAGTAAGATGTAGTAAGAGAACTCTGTCCGCCTTGTCCTCGACAAATGGCTGCCACACTCGTTCACCTGTCCTTGGCGAACTATCGCAGCGCACGGGTGTCATCGCACACACCAGAAATTTGAAAAATCTGAGAAGTGGGCATATGCAAGAGATTGTGTACGAACGTGAAAGGACCCTTCTGGAGAGACCTGGTGCCTCAACAGCTGCGTTCGCCGGAAGCCTGACATGGTTCATGCTTGTCTCTGAGGACCCGACCATCTGGCCCTCGTGGCAGCAAGAAAAAATTCACGGCCTGGCGGCAGCAAGATCGGCCGCTCGAACCAGGCAAGCCACTCAAGTTGGCAACAGCTGAGCTTGAGTCTGTTAGATTCGATATAAGCCATGATGTCACCAAAAAACTGCACATCTTGCTCAACCTGAGCAAAGTCTGAGTACAGCGAGCCAGAACTTTATGCTGCAGGTAACTGCCAGATCGTAAACCACAAAATGTAAAGCTGGCATCCGGACTTGTGTGCATTTGCCCAGCCACTCACATCGTGCGTAGACGCATTTCCATGAGGGAGGAAGCTGCGCCGAAGCTGAATACTTACAGCACCGCTGAGAGCCAGTGTCCCTACACTCAAGCTCGTGAGAGTGCACTCAAAAAGTCCGGCATATCTTAATCTTGGTTTGACTTCTGAATCCCTTACATTTGTCTCCTGCAACTCTGGCAGATTTTGTGGCAACAGTGTAGCATGCCTTTCTTGCGCTTTGTGCACACCGCGGCCAATCACAGCGAGGTCGCAGCCACAGGTCAGAGGGAGCTACGTTGAGGATCTGGGGTGCTCATGGTCATGAGCGCGTAGTCGCTTGTCAGCTGCCTCAGAGTTGCTGGCGTCATGCCCGTGTGAGGTCTGTGAGGTTACCTTGCTTCTGACAATGCAATCTGCCGGCAAAAGCATTTTCGTACGCACGCATCTGCAGGTCACGACAGCTGCAGCCCTCTTGAGGCTAGAAACGACTTGACAGCAGGATAGTTCTGCAGCTCAGTGACAAACATAGTTTTCACACGAGGGTCAGCCAAACACCTCTTCGGGTTCTGCAAAACCCGCATAAACTCGGGATGATCCTTCAGGAAGGATTGTAAAGCTTCGGCAGGGTTCACAGCTTCATCGTCTTGTGGTTCTTTTTTGGGCGGAGGCTCTGTAGAACGATGCTCCTCTTTCACATCACTGGCTGTGTGGTCACCAGGGTCGCCTGTTGTGCGGCTCGCTGCAGCATTGGCACCCGGAGCTGCGCTGCGGTCTTCCGCGCGTTCAACCCACTGCTTCTCCTGTAGCTGCTTCTCCTGTTGCTGTTTCAGACGCTTCGCTTTCCTGTCAGACTCAAACTTCTCCAAGAAGTCTTGCCGCTTCCTTCTGAGGGTTACGGCATCAAACTCCCAGTCCATTTTGGCATCTTCTGCGGGTGGTTCCGCAGGGTCAAGCTCCACAACAAGAGCCCATTCTGCACTAGCTTCAAGATCAGCCGCTGCATCCAGGAGGCTGACTACTTCTTCAAGAGCACGAGCACTGTTGTCCGAAAGTTCCTTTGCTGTATCCGCACTGCCATTCAGGCCAGTGTCGCCTGCACTTTCCGCTGCTGACTTTGCACTCCGTCCTGGCCGCACGGGCTGTTGAAACAGGCTTGCAGGAAGCACTGTCGGAAGCGGATCCGGAGGCTTTGCAGCCAGCTCTTCCCGCAAGCCTTTGACAGCTTTGATGACACTGCTGACCTGATCAGGGATGTAATTCCCGTTGAGGTGCGGCTGGTTGTTCGGAGCCTGTTGCAAGGCAAGCAGGAACTCTTCCAACAGGTTCTGTGGAGTGCTCCCACCTTTCACAACCTGAAGGAAGACCGCTGCTGAAGGGCTGTGACCCACAACCCTCCGGCAAAGGGAGATGAGGGAGTCCGCTGCTCGAAGCCAACTGGTGAGTTCCTCAAAGGCTGCGCCCTCCTCCTCGGATCCTCTCTCTGCCCCATGGCACTGCTGGCAGCATGACTGAAGCTCTGTTGCAATGCGGTGCGCGCAGTGTCCAAGTTTGAAGGCGCTACTCACAGTTACTGGCAGAGTGTCTGCATCACTGGCATCTCCAACACTGAAGATCAGGCTGAGGCAAAGCCATTGTGGAGCACACAGACCCAACAAGAGCTCCAATGCAGCACATACAGTCGAAACGCTTGCGGGGTGCATCTCGTCCGGACTCTTATTGATCAGCAGGTTTACGGCTTTGGCAACCATTCTACACTTTGGCACTGAATGAGAGGCTGGTGATGCAAACATCAAACCCAATAGCCTAATGGACTGAGCAAATGCCATGGGAGGCAGAGAAGCGGCAGGCGAATGAGCGAGAACTGACTGGCAAAGAGTCTCTACTTGATGCTCCGAAAGAGCCAGTCTCGCAGCCATGCCAAGAGATCCGAAATGAGCCAGAAGCAGCAGCAAGCGAGAAACTGCACGAGCATCGCGAGGATCGCGAGCAGCACCACCACTGATGTCATCGCCGCCCTCCGTCTCCAGCACAACACCATTTAGAGCAGCCTCTGCCAGCCTTCGAATCAGCATAAGGACAGGCAAGCCAGCAAGTGTAAGCTTCTCCAATACTTTGGCAGTGCAAAGGTGAAGAAAAGCGTCTGAGGTGAGAGAACACTCAGCCACCATGGCCAGCAACTCCGCAACATCGTCCAGGGAAAGCCGCTCCCTGCGCTGGTTCACCGTCTCTACCAAGCCCAAGGCCCGAGCGGCAGCAGCTGCAGCAGTCTCTCGCTCTGCTGCAAGCGCTCTCACCAGGGGATCCTTGCAGCTTGCGTCCTCCAAGTCCACCTCGGAGGTTTTGCTCCAGAACTGGCCAAAAGCATCACGACCAGCCATTTGGCTGGGCGAGACAGGCCGCAAAGTCACCATGCCAGCGTTGCCAGTGCGGGTTCCCGTGGGCAAGAGCACCGACTGGGACTGCAAACTGTCTGTAGGGTGTGGAGATGAGAACACAAGGCCAAATTGATGCGAAGTCGGAGGAAGAACAGGCTTGAGGCTCCCACACGTGGCGAGAAGCAATATTCCTCCTGTAAAGTTGGTCGGCAGAACGCGAGCATGCCGGAGCAAAGGGAGCAGGAGCTGCCCTCCAGCTGACTCAGGAAAGCTCTGAAACCAAAGCCGGAACAGGCGACAGACCCATGCGATGCAGTGTCGCCAAAGGAGCCGGAACTCCGGATCACTATTGAAAGAGCCACGTGGCGCGAGACCAAACAGACCTGATGTTAGCCGCTGCGCCAATAGAAAAAGCGCCTGGCACAGCTCTGTGTGTCGGTAATGAGACACCCCAG
This sequence comes from Symbiodinium pilosum, assembly GCA_905231905.1. Lineage (NCBI taxonomy): Eukaryota > Dinophyceae > Suessiales > Symbiodiniaceae > Symbiodinium > Symbiodinium pilosum. The sequence goes on from CAJNIZ010021446.1 coordinate 117,747, forward strand.
CATCTCTCAGTCCACACAAAAGGTGCGCACATGTCTGCAACGCTGCTTCCAGGAGTTGAGCATGGGCACGGCGCGTTGCATAAATCGCAGCTATTGGCTTCTTCTCTTCACAAAGAATACTGGCTTCTAGATTTAGGCTAAGGGCTCCTGAGCACCGAATGAGCCAAGGCACCAAATAAGAAATCCCATCTCTTCCTTTGACATCAGCAACTTGATCGACAGCGATTGCAAGAGCCTCCTTGGGACTCGAAGCAGCTCTACGGCAGATAACGCGCATTGCAAGGAGCGGTAACTCGGTGAGGTCCTCACTGGGATAGCGCTCGTTGAGGTCGTCAGCCAGGTCAGCGTGCTCTGCAGACTCTCCAGCCTTGAAGTCAACCTCTGGCACGTCGACCCCGCTTGCGGCTGAATGGCCGCCAAGGACCAATGCAAGACGCCTACTTCCACGCTCCTCGTTTGTTGAGCGCTTCAGTGATCTGGGGCCTCGAGTGAGGACCAGGCTTGCCATCAGCTTGCTGCTGGTCACAGGAGCTTGTGCTACAGCACCATTTGTTGTGTCAGATTCCTCCGGGCGCCAGGGCTTCAGCTGAGCGGCTAGGTCCCTTAAATTCTTCAGAAACTCCAAGTCAGCACTGCGTCTCCCAAAACGTACCGCCTTGCCGAGCCCGCCCTCTGCACCTTCACTGTCCAAAGCGAACTCCAACAGAGCACCCGGGTCTGCAGACTCATCTGCCTCAGGCTCCAAGACACGGATAGCCTGCAAAACCAAAGTCAACACTCTGGCCCCAAAGCGTTCTGCAGCGGCACCCGAGGGGTCGGATAATACCAGGGCATGAAGAATCGCAACCAAATGACGAAGCGAGGGTTGAACCTGGGATGGCCTGCTTCCACTGGGAGTTGCTTCATCCAAACGCCCTTCGATTTGTCGCATCAGCCACTCTGAGAAGAACACGCTTCGAAAGGCATAAACAACTGCACACCGACCTGCTGATCCTCTGACACAGAGTCGGTGCAAAGCAGCCAGAGCCACACAGGCATGCTCTTCAGGTAAGAGTCCACCTCGACCTTTGGACCTGACGCATCCCCAAACAGAAAACAGATCTGATGCATGGTCGCCCCCTCCAATGCCTTTACTACCACATCATGCAAAGCTCGTGCATTTTGAACATGTTGCCCGCCTTGTGGCAGCCACCAGACGCAGTGCCAGACGCAAAGCCCGGACATGGGTGGCGGCCAAAGCCCCCAAGTGCGGCGCAGACAAATCTCTTACCAAAGCCGAGGGAAAGCGGGGCACAGCTGGCAATTTCTTGTGTCCAACCCCACAGTCGAGAACGTTAAGCCTTGCGTGGCGGGGAAACATGGTACAGGTGCGAGCAGGTCAAGGAAGCATTTAAAAAGGATACTGGCTTGCAGCTGCAACACAGTGCGGTGAAGGTGGCATTATCGGCAGCTAGAAACTGCGGCCCACCCGAACAGGACAGCAGTGTACATATCATGCGTTGGATAGGTCGAAATAATTGAAGGCGATCCTGTGGATGAGTACGAGATAACCGTCGCAGCAACACAGAAAGTCCAGGCAACAAACGGCGTCCAGTCATAAATGACTCCAGAAAGCCGTACAAGTGACTTTGGCCTTGAGCAAAGGGATCGTTGGCCACAGAGCCAGTCCCGCTGCCCCCAAAAATCACACCTGGAAGCTTTGAATCATCCAAGCTGTGGTTATTGAGAATATCGTCGCAAGGGGACTCATCTCGAGCAGGCGAAAGGCTCAAGTCCTCGAGATGCACACTGACATCCTGCAGCGCGGTGGCGGCTTCCTTATGCAGCCTGTCCTGAGGAGCCTCTCCGGCTTCCCCGGCCTCCTCTAGTTTTGAGCAACATTCATCCAGCCGTGCGAGCGCTTCATAGAAGGCGGCCCTCCTTAGCAAGCTAATAGCAACATGCTGGATCCGCGGCTGTCCGGGTGTGCCGGTGAGAATCAGCGACAGCACCACCTCATATGCCGTGGTCTGGCCAGTTGGGCTGGTAAGCACGTCCGACCATCCCAGAAATGCCTCCATCCCTGCAGCATGTGAACATAGCTGCAAAAGCGTTTGGAGGGCGGCTAACCTAAGACTCTGCTGGTTCCAATCTTCCTCCTTCAGGATTTGCACAACGATGTCCAGGTCACCCTTCCTGCTCAATATCTCTGCAGCGGCAGTTGCTGACAACAGAGAGGTTGCCAGAGCTTGCAGGGTAGCTCGCAAAGGTCTGAGCTCCAGTCGCTCCATGCATCGAGCCACTAGCGAAAGCAAAGAACGGCATAGCTCGGGACCGTGGTGGATATGTGCTGCATTTTCTGGTGCCCTCTGCGCCAACAGAACTATGTCATTTGACAAAGTTTCCAAGCGAGACACAACTTGCTCACTCTCTGTGGCATCACCTTCTTGGATGACTGTTGGTAGCCAGGCGACATGATCGGTCAGTCGAGCGTTCGCCTCTTGCACAGCACCAAGCCCCAATGCGCGCACAAACGTCGGCGGTGCTGTGGCATCTGACACTTTGAAAGAGTTATCGCCCTCTGCGTCCGCAAGTTCTGCCTCAATATTTTTGAGAACACTGCTCCGCAAATCTTCTAGGTCTGCCATGTCCAGCTTGTCTGCTTCAAAGCTCGTATCTGGGCGGAGATGCTGAGCTATGCTGGGCATCGCTGGCAAGGATTGGACTTCGGCACTGGGCAGAATCTGGCCAGTTATGACGACTGAGAGCTTGATAAACTTTCCCCGGATCACAATGCTGTTTGTAATGAGTTGGCCCCCTGGCATGGTGAATGTTCCAGGTGAGCTTGCCTTCAACGGGGACATTGTAGAATTGGCGGCCAGAAGATCAGAGGCATACACGGCCAAACCAATCATGCGAATGTCTGGGTATGTTCGGCCTTCAAAACTTCCTAATCCTGATGGACCCTGCAGCTGTACCTTTTCATTTCGGCCGATGACCTTGACACTCTGCACTGAAAGGGTCTCTGGAAAGCGCAGCTCTCTAGTGTGCTCACCCATCTGCCGCGCTTCCACATGGTCTGCAAAAACCACCGCGTGGCCTTGAGACATTGCATCAGGAATCGGAGCTACTTTAACTTGGCTCTTGCTGTTCCAGCCCCTGAGCCAGCAATAGACGCTGCCAAAGGCAACGAAGCAAGTGTCATCTTCCCTCAAGTCACGTCGCAGTAGCCGGCTTAAGACATGACATCCTGACACATCAGCCGTGCGCCATCTGCCCCCGGCCACTCGTAGATGCAAAATGTCATGCAAAGATATGCATAGAGTCATAGGACACGAAAACTCTTCGGCATGGCTGAGCTTGGCACCCAAGGCTTGCGTTGCCAAATGCTGGATGTTCTCCTTCCATGCTAGTGACGATCCTCAGTGGGTCTTGCAGATTTTCGTTCTGTGCAGATTATCTGGAAGACCCCTGTCACTCAGGACCACACGGTCAGGATGCTTCCGTTGCATCTAGCAGCTTGTTTCTGAGGGCTGTCGAGGAAATGTCATTACCTGGACAGGCTATGACAGGCTTACCTCTGCAGCTGAGACTTCAAGCCTTGCAGCCTGATCCTGAGGTCTCTTCGAAAATCTGGCAAGGCCAAGAACAAGTCGGCAAAATCCTGGCGGGAGGGGCTAGCTTGAAACTTGATGCACCAAGGGTTCCACGCGCAAGGCAAGAGCAAGAAAGCAGCAGGGACAAGACCAAGACCAGGGCATGAGGAATGTTGCGTATGCATGACCAGCAGACAAGTTATGAGGATGGCGACCCCCACCCTACTTCCTGCATGGACCAAGTGACATGGGTTCCTTATTAGGGACATATTAGGGACTAAACTACAAGAGGACCCTTATGTCCATTGTTAAGGGTCCCTGAAGAAGCCTAATATTGATAGTAGCGCACATGACGAAGATAGAAGGGTCCAAGGATGACGACCATTGCAAGGATACTCTCAAAAGATTTGTTGACGCTTCGCGCACAGATTTCAGCCATCTCTACCTGCTTGAGCCGCCAAACCCCTATTTTAAATTTGATGAAACAAAAGTTCTGAGCATAATTATGTTTTATTAGAATGACGGACTTGCTGAAGTTGAAGAACTTCAGCGGCGTCAGCGAGGAGGACAAGGCATTGGGATCATCCTGGAGCGCTCACTCTACACAAAGCCAACGAATTGTCCACCACACCATCAAGCCCTGGAACAAGTGGCAAACGTGAGGGTCAGAGCCACTTTCTTGCTTTGCTTTATGTTGATGGTGCTCTCTTTCATGTTCGTGGTGAGCCCTCGATCCCTGAAAACGTCCTGCCACGGGAGCAATTAACAAATACCTGCAGCATTCTTGAACCACCACAGGCTCGATCCAAGCTGATTGAGAGAGCCTCCAGCCATGGGCATACGTGTGCATCTGCAAGAGCATGCAACTCACGGTGTTTTGCTGGCAGGGATCTGATTCTAAGCACACGTCCGCTTCTTGACGACGACAATTGCATATCATTTTGGAAAAGCCAATCGCGTGGCAACTTTCAACCACTTCTGGCTTGCAGGGATTCTTCGCACATGCGTCTTGCGAGCCTGCAAAACATCTCCATCAGCGGTACACGCATTCCAATTCACCAGCTTCGGTTCAATTTGAATGGCAAATCCTCCAACCCGCTCAGGGCGCCTGGCGCCCGGTGATGGTACCCTTCCTTGGCCCCCAGCCTGCCTGGCTCCCCATCTCCTTGTCATCTGGCTCAACTGGCTGCCAAGTCCCCCGATTCCCCCACCTCTGCCTCCCACGCCCAGGATCCCCAAAAAAGCGTCATGAGCATGGATGCTTTCCAAAACCAACCCCAAGGCTCGTCTTGGGCCAGGGATGAGAAAAATTTGGACAACGAGAAAAATGTGGACTCACTGAGAAGCCATTGGTAAGGGAAGATCAAAATTGGAGAATCGGACCCCCAATAATGCTGACAATGCCGGCCAGGGGGGCCAGCGTCATCAACATCCTTGAGGGTCCTTTTCTCCTTCTTCAGGCTTCTAGGCTGCCCATGCCTGTCTGGCCAGGCATTGTGGAGTTGATGTGGGTTGGACGCTGGCCTCACTAAAGCAGCAGCTGGCTTTTTCCTAGGGTCATAGATCTGGTGAGCCACCTCGCACTGGTTACCCCGGTGCCGGGTCGCTACCCCGGTGCTGGGCGGCTGCCTGTAATTCTATTAAAAGCCTTTCATCAGAAGATTTAAAGGTATCGAAAGTCTATTTCTTGAAAAGAGATCTATAATCAGATTTATATATTGGAAGAATAAATCTCGCATAGATTCGCAAAGAATATAGGAGATTAAAAAAAATGCTTCTTGCTAAAAAAATGCTTGTTCAGTGCTGTGTGCTCTGGCTGCTTCTTAAGCGCCACCTGCCATGTTTTTTTGTTTTTCCGCTGCTTATGCGCCACCCGTCTATCCCCTTTACCCGGGCTGGAGGTGTAAGGTTTGGGGCTCAGGGTTCAGAAATGGGATGTCAAGCTTCAAGCTTCGTATTTGGGGCATGGTTAGGGCTGAGGATGTAAAGTTTGATGCTTAGGATGCTTAGTTTTTAGGGTTTGGGCTTCAGGCTTGGCGTTTAGGGGGCCGTTTGTTCATCTTCAATATTTCTTACACACACTGAACATCAACAGTAAGCCCGCAACCCTCACGCGGCTCCTCCGAAGCCATCCTGCTCCCTTTCGCGCTGTTGAGACAAAACAACAAACATCCCATTGCTATTTGATCTATTTCTCTTGTTTATGTCTGATATCTTTTGTTCTGCCAGCATCATTCAGCATCGCCGCCCCGCCCCCCCTCCCTCCGTGGTGACGTTTCAAGGGGAGGCTACAACCCGCAATGGCCCGGCACCGGGGTAACATTCAGGACTGTGACCCTCGCTTTTTTCCTACGCCCATACCCTAACAACATGATTTCCATGAAAATGTAGCCTGGTTTTTGTTCCTTACCACTGGCTGAATTTTTGACCTACTAGGTGAGGGAAAAAGCCAGGACCATGGAAGGGTGATCTTTATAGTATAGTAATAGATAGTAATAGCAAACAAGAGTAGTAATACAGCCATGGTCAGCAGTAAGTACTAGCAGCAATAAATACTCACGATTTCCTAGTAAAGAGTGATAGCAAACAGTTAAGTAAATTCGAAGAGCAGTAGTAAATAACAAGGAAAGCTGTAGCAATAATGGTGAGTAATTCATCTGAATAGCAACAATAACGAAGTGTAGGAAATTGTACTAGTGCACGCTGATAGCGCATAGCAATAATAATGGTGAAGTGTAATAGCAATGGTAGAGAATAATATTAAATGGAGATGGCAGTTTTTCATAGTAGGTATTAATAGTAGATAGTACTCATAAATGATGAGTAAACAGTCATAATAGATTTCAATGATAAATAGCAAGAGCGACTGGTAAATGGTAGAAAGTAATAAAAAATGGTGATAGTAACTGCTCGTAAACAACAATAGTAGTAGTAATAGCAATCGTAATAGTAAATAAGTGGATTTTAAAAAATCTGAGGGAAATGTACCCGCCATCCCCTCCGTCCAAGCTCATCTCCATCACATCACAATCGGCACGGTGGTGCCGCCACGCAGGCTAGATGCCACTGAGATGACAAGGAAGTTGGATGCGATTATGGAAGCTTTCCGGCCGTGGCTTCACCAGATTGAGCTCACACCAATGGATCGATCTCTCCACTTCGGGGTTCCCCCATCCTCACCCCTCTGCCTCCTGGTCAATGCCCTCCGGGCCGACCTGGACGCACAGTGGGTGAGGTGGGAGTACGCACCTGATGCCACATCAGTCCAGGCTCACTGGCGTCTCACCAAACAGGGTGGCTACCCTTAGGTGCAGGTACTGGTCCCTGCCCAGCAGGGTAGGGTCAGGGGCATAGCACCGAGGGTGAGGCCGATACTGGATCCCCTAGGGTAGATCCACCGGACCTCTCGACCAAAGTGCCTTCTGACTGAACTCGCCTAAGGGCGGCGACTCGCAATCCCTGGAATAGTAAATAATAATAGCAATGAATTACTCACAGCACCAGGAAAAGTACATCATGATAGTACACAGCAATAGTAAATAGTAATAGTTTAGAAGAATTTATGGTGTATTTATCTGTTGGGTCAAAAATGTCTTAGGAACTATTATGGAAATCTCAGAACCTATTATGGAGATCTTAGAAACTATTTCAATAACTTGGGGGTCAGGGCCAGCATGCCTTTCCCAATAGCTTGTATCCCTGTCACGGCACTCTCCAGCCCAACTCGCAGCTCTGACACTTTTTCAGGGCAACTCCGTGCGCTCTGCTCAAAACCAGAATGGCTTCAGCCACTTCAGCCCAAAATGGCCACCGCTGCTCCATCTCGGTCAAGGGCCCATAATGGGTTGCTTAAGCTAAGATAAGATCGTGAGCCAGCAATAGCCACATGGGACTTCGGAAGAAAACAATGCCTTAGGCATCTTTGACCTTGCGGGCCCTCTTGGCATTGGAGGCACTGGCAGCATTGCTAGCGCCACTCTCCCGGCGGCCCTCGTTCTTGGACTTCTCTTTCTTGGATTTCTTGGATTTCTTCTTGGAAGCTCCATCATCCCCAAGAGTCTGAGCTTCTGAAGTCTCACTGCCCATGACAGACCTAAGATAGCAGAACACAGAAATATTATGGGAGTTATAGGGCAATTAATCTGAGACCCCGTGCTCTTGCCTATTGCCCAAATCCAAAGCTGCGCTGATAATGGCAATTATCAATCACCATTGAATTGTGCCATGATGCTGCCACTTCAAGCCCCAATAAGTAGGCAGTAGGGACAGTAGGCCGCAGTAGGCCAGAAGCACACGGTGCAATACGCAACATACAGCAGAGAAGTACTTTACAGTGGACAGTACACAACATCGGTAACATCAGGCCCAACACAAAAAGCTTCGTGGGGACTAGGGAAACAAACAATAACAAAGCCCAAGGAACCCTGACACAGCAGAAGGAGCAGCACGCTTCTTGGGAACCGCAGGGACCTCCAACTCCATCAATTGCTTGGCCAGGCTGGGCGCAACCTTGCCAATGTCCTGCCACAGCTCAATTCGCATGGGAAGCGCAGGGACATACTGAGGGAAGCACCCAGTTGGGCAATAGAATAGAAGGCAATAAGTAAGCCTTGCAGCCTAGGCATGCCGGCATGCCATACGCAATTCCGCAATTGCATTAACCTGAGCATGCATTCAAATGCGCTCCTTCAGAGTCACGCCCACAGTTGAGCCCAAGTACTTGTACACTTTCTCGAGCACAGCCTTGACCTTTCCCGCATGCTTTGGATTCAACAGCACATCCGCAGCCATTAACGTAGCAATCGTCATCGCAACTGGCTCCCGAAGGTCCTTCACACACGTACACACACTCACACTTACTGACATACACGCACACTGCAGACCTAACATAGCAAATGTCACAGCACACAATAAAGGTTGCATCAAAGTGTGTCGCAGCCCAGAAGGCCTTCACAAACCGTTTGAGGCCACGACCACACAGGCCACACCCATGGAGCAAAGAATGAAGAGTCAGCATGACTGGCAGATTGGCATGAACTATTCATCGTCAATCATGAATCATCAATGATCATCAACATTGATCATCATCATTCATCACCATCATCATCGACATCGTCATTGTTTATCATCATTCGGAATCATTCATAATTTCATCATCATCATCATCAATCATCATCATTGCATCATCATTGTCAGAATCATTGTCATTGAGAATCATCCATCATCATGAATCATTGACGCGACATGATATGAATGAACCAATGATTCCTCCGGTCTAGATTAGACTTAGGGGCGGGACTTTGGAGTTAGGAGTTAGGAGTTAATTAAGGCACCTGACTAGGAGTCTCCAAATGAGATCCAGGGCCAAACCGTTCCATGGGACCATGGGCCAAGTCAACCAAACATAACTGGACATGACTGGGGACAAAATGTCGAATTGCCCAACCCAGAAAATTGTACCCGCACATAGTCCTTTGTCTTCTTGCACAGCTCGTGCATCTCGGATCGCATTCCCATGAACGAATCTGATCCACGGCCAACGCACGCAACCTTCTCCGCCGCCTTGACTGTGCCATGAAGCTCTGCCCGGAGCTCCAACGCAATTTGGATGTCCGGGGCAACATCCACCGTCTCATCGAAAGCCCACATCACATTTTCCATGCGCCATTCGGCTGCTGCAATCTTCACCGGCCTAACTTAACTGATTTGTAGTGTGGCTCGCAGCTCACAGCAAGCAATGATTCTGAATTCTGACCATGAACCAGCAATCATGAATCATGACAGTTGAAATGAATCAATGGCAAGGCACTCGTATTTCTCGGCCAGGGCATTCAATTGCTTGTAAGAATCTTTGAAAGCCACAAAGGCCTCGGCAACGGACGCATCAAACTTGTTGGAGAAGGTGGCACAGATTGATTTGCTCCCATCATCCAAGAACTCCTGCTTCATGGAGTTCACTTTGGTGTAGAGCGGAATGATCTCCGCCAGATCGGCAAAGCAAGCGCCAAATGAGGCATTGGCAATTGTCCCAAGATCACCTTTGATGCTGACTGCTGCGATGGCATCTGCAAGGGTCGGCGTGGGATCGCAAAGGACATCAGTCGCCCTGGCCTCAATTGACTCAGCATCGTCTCCCGCTGGCCTCGCCATGAACTTCCGGAGCCATGCTTGACCTGCCACATCAAGGGTATCCTGGAGTCGGTCCAGAGCTTTCTGGCAAGCCTGCATGATCCGGCAGTCATCCGTCTCAAAATCCTTCTTCACCGCAGTTGCGGCAAGCAGACCAACTCGAAGCTTGCAAGCTGTGGTCAAAAGCCCTGGCTCATCAGAATCGCCATTGGCAAGGGCAAATGCGCGCACCTTCGTCAAGAAGTCACGCATCACAAAAGCCGGATGAGGGGTCGTCTCTGTCATCTCCAGAATAACACCTTAGCTGATGGGCCAATGTTTGGAAATTTCTTGCAAACCAGGCGGAGCTCAGAGCTAGCTACGCTGCACTGCTCTAAGTGCAGCCGCTGGGACACAGCAAGGACAGCCGACCAAACCACAGATCACTTCCCACGTCGAAGCCCATGCTGACCAGATCATACTGAACTTGAAGTTGGCCTTCCGCAGCATTTGCCCACAAAGCGGCCAGCACCACCTCAAACTGGCTGCAAGCCCCGTCTGCCAAGTCGCCATGCCCCTCAATGAAGGACACCATTTTGTTGAGCTCCGCCTTCAGCTTCTCGGACACCTCCTTCGCACCCTCAAGGTCAATCTTGCCCAAATCCTTCTGCAACATGTTCAAGTTTGTGCCGCATTCCCTTGCCCGGGCCTTCAAGTCATTGATGGCCTCCAGAGTTCCTTGGGAGCCATCTGCACTCAAAGCCTCGATGAAGGAAGAAAGCAGCTGAGATTTGTCATTGCCTTCCTTCAGAAGAGCATCACCATCCAGCGCCAGCTTGGCTTCAGCCACCACGCGTGCCCACAACTGCCTGACACTGATCACTGATCACTGATACTGATACTGACTGATGCTGACACTTTATAGTTGACCCTGACTCAGCGTCTAATAGTAATTAGTAATGAGTAATGAGTCATAGTCGAGTCCTGATGGTAGTAATGGTAATGGTCCTGGTAATGTAATGTAATGTAATTAGTTGGTAATAGGGTAGCGGCGAAGTTAACATGGAGTTAACAAAATACAACGGCGATCAATGGTAAGGTTAGTAAGGTCGGTAAGGTTTTGATAAATGGTAACAATAGTCAGAGTTAGAGTCACAGTCGTCATAGTCAGAGTCAGACAGACTCATAGTGACTCATAGGTCATAGACTGACTGACTCATCATAGACTCATAGTCTGTCTGTCTGTCTCATAGTCAAGAAGGCAATAGTAGCGGTCTAATTTCGGTCTAATAGCAACCCAAGAAACTAGAACAGCCTAGAAGAATCAGAAGAATGTCTAGTCTAGACTCTGTAGATTTAGTTCTGATTCGGACCTGCTTGCATGACAGGATACTTGAGCGGCCCGGGCTGCCTCATGAAGAGTGTCAGCCGGCTGCTGAAGGCAGAGCACGCAACGACAGCCTTCAAGAACAATCTCTCTTGGTTGTTCATTGCCACGCCATCCTGGTCAGATGACCGAGCCATGAAGCATGCCATGACTTTGCATAGGTCCATCAGGATGCCCATGCCGAAGCCAGTGTCATTCTCATAGACGTCTGGGTTCGCGGGATCCAGGGAGTGCGGCCCGGGCTTGACACCCGCCCTAGGCACAACATGGAGATAGATTGAATCGTGTCATGTGGAGACACGCGTCGCACATCACATGCCATCCTGCTACTTTGCACAACACACCCAGCCTCAGCGCATCCACTTCCTTTGCGATAGAGAGGAAGGGGCTCCCATTGTGGTTCATGAACCCCATGATCGCAGCATCGAGCTGCGGCATAGAGTTCAAGCTTTCAATCCAGGAGTGAATCGCTGTGGACTGGATCCTGAGCAAAAGCTGGTCCACCTTGTCACTCAAGGAAGAAACTGTACCCAATGTAAACGACAGCTCACCCTCACCTGGCTCATCAACCTCCGCAATGACGCGCAAGAAGGAAAGAAACTTGCCAGGACCATCCTGCCCAGAATCAGTGCACCAACCGATAAGTAGCCAAGCCACATCGTCACATCATGCCGCGCGCACGCTGCATGCTGGTCTCAAAACATCCACACACTGAAATTACCACTTCCACATGCCAATTGCTGCGACTCTCGAATCCGGAAGTTTGTTTGGCATGGGCATGCGGCATGGGCGGCATGGGTATGTAGGGGTAGGTGTTTGTCGCAGAAGATTTTGCGTCGAATGGAGGGTCGGGGGCTGTTTACCCATGAGGCGTTTTCCACAATGTGGTGACAGCATTTGTGTTGCCTGTTGCCTGTTTTTTTGAGACGGTGTTTTTCGAAGCGCTATACTGACCTTGGCAGAGCTACAAACAACACAACCGAGGTTGGACAATTTGCGCACTATCGTCTGTTGTTTGCTAAGCTTGCTGTCGGCTGGCCTTACGCGGTACGCAATATGCACCAATACACAGCTTCATGAGGCACAACCATGCTGCTAGCGCTGGCCATGCTACTGCTACTGCTACTGCAGAGAGTGAGACAGTCAGTCAGAGTCAGACTGTCTAGTCTAGTCAGACTAGTTTACGTTATGAGTTATGACTCATGACTATGACTAGACTATGACTCATGACTCATGACTATGACTAGTCTATGACTAACTGACTATGACTATGACTCTGAGTCAGAGTATGGATCACTGCCTCCTGGAGCAATTTCTGGGGGAGCAGAGTGAGGATGGCAGCCAGGGTGTCAGTGTCCATCGCCTTGTGCTGCAACACCTCAGTCAGTTCCTGGCAATAGTCCATGTTGTGAAGGAGGGGGCTCACCTTCTTGGCACCCCGAAGCTTGCCAAGCACTTCCTGCATAGTTGGCACGAAACGCACGAGATCCCGAGTCTCTGACTCAATCTTCCTGGCATCGCTCAGCAAGTCACTTCCTTCATCCATCTGAATCAGGGCCTTGTCAAGGGAAGACAAAGCCTCAGACGCCTTCTTCCACCTGGCTGAAATGTCTGCCTCGCGAAGTGACCCCTTCCAAATCGACAGGGCATCAACCTGCTGGAGCGACGCCAGGGCCTTCTTGGTGGCATCCAGCGGCGTAGACGTAGAGGTAGGAGTTGCCGGCACACCTACTTTCTTGGCTCCAGCGTGCCTCTCAGCTGGCTTCTCAGCTGCCTTCCTGGGACTCTTGGCGTTCTCAGCAGACACCCTTGTCTTGCCATTGGCACGCCTCTTTGGGGCAACTGGGCTATCATCGCCACCGAAACCCAAGACAGAGGAAGCATCGCTCTTCTCGTCATCCTCCCCAGCAGCATCGGCATTATCCTCATCTGCCACACCCTTCGCAGCCGTGAGGATTTCCTGCGCGCAGATAAGGTGATGGCTCAGGATCAGAAAGCCATAAGTCAGAAGTCGAGTCAGAAGGCATAAAACACATTTGCACTGGTACCGAGTGAGACACAGCTCAGCTACACATAGCATTGCATTGCACTACAAGACTACACACTACAAACTTCAAGTTACACATTACACACCGTACACCGCTACTCACCAAATCAACTCGTGCCACGGACAAAGTATGCAACAGCATAGGTACAGCCAAGCACAGCATAGAGAATAGTAACTGAAGTAACAGAAGTTATACACAGACACTAACACTTACACTTACACTGACACTGACTAATCCTTGCCACACTAACTGCACATGCTGCATGCGATTGCCACCCAACATACCCGGTCCTCATCGTTGGCAGCCACACGAAGGCCGGCAGCGTTCTTGGCATGGGCATCTGCAATGTCACTCTTCTTGAAATCGGTGCCATCTCCATAATCCATCAGCTTGATCTTGCTGGCAGCGAGGCGCTTCCCCACCTTTATCTCCTTCTCTTCCCCGCCCTCGCCACTCTTCGGGGTTGCAACCCCCTCCCTGCCCGTGTCATCCTTTTGGAGCTTGATACCGGACTTGATCAGGAAGCTTCGCCGCTGAGCATCGTTCTTGAATTTTTGCTCGGGAAAACGTTCATCGCAGAACTTCTTCAGCGACTTCCACACAAGTACCTGCAAAGTGAAAGTGCCACGCACATCACATCGCATCACAGACACTCCAAGACCACTGGCATCGTTGCACATAACTCACGTCACATGACTCACATGACTCGACATGACTCACAATGCGGCACATCACACATCACATGACTGCGATGACTCGCGATGACTCTGAATTAACTAGTGGCTAGTGGCTATACTACTGACTGACTGCTGGCTAGTGGCCTCGGCAACGTCAACGTAGGATTCATCCTTCTTCTCCAGCAAGACTTTCATGTCAGGTTTGTCATGTCGGTATTTTCGCCCTGGGTAACGTATACTGAAGTCGGCGAAGGAATGGCGCATCCGAGCAAACCTAATGGTCATGGGCCCATGCTTGACGACATGACCGGAGGACTGTCAAGAGAGAGTGCAACAGCAAGCAGCAAACTGTCCGGAAAATGAGCAGCCCAGATGCTTGTCAGAGAAAGCCTCGTTCTCCTGCATGTTCGTCACGAGCTCACTCACTTTCATGTTGTTGCAGCTTCCACGCTTCACGTAGAAGCATTTCCGGCACAAGCATCCCGTGTCACTTTTCAGCATAGTCACAAGGTCGGTGAAGCCTTCCGGGCAGTCCTCAACAAAGGTTTACATACTGCATACTGCCCACGTCACATGTATAATGACATACATACATACTGTTACATACTGTTACAATCACACAACATGGCATATGGCACGCGGTGTCCTTGTCCTGATCTCCCTCCTTCTGCTCGCACGCAAGGCAAACCAGAGGACCGGGCGAAGCTTCAGAATCCATGGTGCAAGTTGCACTGCAGGCCAGGCACACAAAGTGAACCCTGCCAAGTCACGAAAAACACTGTTGCCAAGCAGGTGTATGCTGCTTGTCGAAAGACACATACACATGCAGAGCATCACAGTCAATAGGCACAAGGAGTGTCACCCCAAAAGAAAGCATGCACAGATCTCACGCCCCGATGTTTTTTGCAGGCCTTACCTCCTCAGCAACAGCTGAAACTTTGCGCAACCATGGGCAAGCATGCTGCATGCCACACACACAGTCTGCCCGTTTACCGCTTGCCGCATGCCACACAACAGGCCTGCTTTAACATGTTAACATGTAACAGGTCCTTAGTCTCTGTCTCTGCTTCTGGACCTTGACCTGGCCCTGCCACCGCCCAAAACTAAAGTGGAGTCAGAGGATGAGGATGACGAATCAGAAGCAGGCTCATCCACTGTCCCATCTGGCCGAGAATCTCCACGCGCAGAATCTTGATGCAACATCGAATCATCCATTGGGCCGGGCGCCTTGAACAAAGCATCACCAAACGAAGTAGGCAATGCCCAGCACATCAAGGAGAATATCGCCGCACTCATAATGCTTGAAGTGAAAGCATTCCCTGACAGGCAGCTGGCAATGGCAGCATCAGCATGTTTCATGATTCACTTGTACTGATGATGGGATACGATATGATATGATATGAGCCCTATAAGTTCACATAAGCCCCCAGCCCCACTGTTGGATAAGCAGTGCGCTCCACCCCACCCCAGCGTACAACACACAGATCTAGACTTACAATTACAACGACTGTCACATAATTTATAACTATAACTATAAATCTATAATAATAATAATTATTATTATTTATAAGTTATAAGTATTATACGTAACTATGATACGGATACTGATACTGATACTTATACAGACACAGCCCAGACAATCATCAATCATCAGTGAATCATTACTAATCATTGCGCCAACACAGGTACAGCCCCATACGGTCAGCCTTACAAATATATCCCAATGCTGCCTGCAAGTCTATTCGCCAAGCAATAGCCACGGCCATCAGAAGGAAGGCAAAACCGCATGGGATTCAGGCCCTGGAGGGCAAGGAGCTCCTGTTTTGGAATCTGAGGTTCTCCACTCAATGTCTCAAACAAATACAGATGGAAATGACACGATGACACCTCTAATGCATCCCAGTGGTCCTGGCCATTCAGGAGGCGCCTGTGCTCGAAGCTCCAGAACTTATTTCTCGTTGTCACAGTCGAAAGCTTCGAACCACGACTCAGTGCGGATCGACCCACACTTCCTGAGCATGCAACTATTTGCAAGATACACCAATGCCATATGCCATACGGTACATACGGCCCTGAATGAAGCTGAAAGGCTCGCAAGGTCCACGATGTACCCCCCGGTCACATGCCCAACAGCACAGAACGGTTTCTACGGTTCCATACTATTCATCTTAAGCCCTCTTTAACCACCCATAGTTTAACATAGTTTCATAAATAGTTCATAGACCCATAATAATACTAAAGCAACAATCCAAATAATTCTATGATAATCTATAGAAGAGATAGATTATCGGTATTTCTTGCATCATGGGCATAGGCTTAGGCTACAAATGCTAACATAGGCAAAGCAATTGCCATAGCCATAGCCATGGCCATGGGCCATAGCCATTGCCATGGCACATCGTGGCCATAGATAGCCCAAACCACAACAGTCCAAGTTGCATTGGTGGCATATCCCCATGCAATATCCAGCTGCAACTTCTCCCGCGAAGTGAGCATGGAGATAGTACTCTCATCAAGAGTGGATGTGTATGGATTGGATCCTGTCAAATCGGGAGTGACAAGGCCATTTCTTCAGGGAAAACCATAGCAGACAACAGGTGGCCTTCTTCTATGCCAACAGACTCTCGCCAGTTGGCAAGCTCCTGCAAGCATTTGGGGTGCCAATTTTGCCAGTCAGCACGCCACCCTGCCTTAGCAAAATTGCAAGCTCCTTCATGGACTTCTCGCTCAAGGCCCGCCCCTGTCTCTGGTCCTGCACAAAGAAAGCAGGGCAACCACCATTTTCTCGCAAGGCAGTCGTCACTCTTGCAAGAACAGTGCCAAATAGTCAGGAACCGTTCGGAACCGTTCCTGAGACTGCTGGCCCACCCAAAAAATCTCAGGAACTGTTTCCTGCACCCCGCCCACCCCCCCCTGCCCAGAGCTCCCACTCTGCCACTGCTCCCCCAGCATCCACGCCACTTTCTGGCAATCATCCTCGCCACTCTCCAGCCATCCATCCCAATTTTGTGGTCTGGTGCAGTATCTGTATCAGCATCATGTTGTGACAGTTTTGGATTCGGGCTTAGCCTGCAAGCTGCAAGCTGCTTAGCACTGCACCAAATGTTTCAGGTTTAGGGTTTTGCGGATTTAAGTGAATGGCTGAATGGCATTGGTGTATAGGACCTAGGCGAACATTCATTCATGCTTACACTTACACTTATGTTACTTTCCAGCAATTGCATGTGGCAGTTTACCCCGCCCAAAGCCCACGGACATTACCCCTTCCATGCCATCACACATGCTTCCACACACCAACCACAAGACCTGTGCATTTGTGTAATACACTGCTACTGCATGGGATCAGATCTGCAATATTGCTTATGCAGGCAGTGTGCACATGCCAACATGGATCAGTCCATCCGGTCAGTGCCGCAAACCATTGGCACATAGTTCCAGCCACCTTCTCCTTTTGCTTCCAGCCAATCCACAAGTTGGCCCACGCTTGTCTGAGAATGCACCGTAGGAAGAAACTCTTTCAGGTAATTGATCATGGCCAGAAAGTTGCGAGGCTCCTGGATATCCGCTCGCACTCCAACGATGTATAAGCGAAGCCGGCACTGCGGGCTCCCATAATCCCGACTCCTTGGCCCAGAGATGGGTGCAAGTTCTGTCAGTTGTGTGTCCTCAAGTAGTAGTAGTTGTTGTAGTAGTGGTAGTAGTAGTTGTTGTTGTAGTAGTGACAGTGATAGTGATAGTAGTAGTAGTAGTAGTAGTAGTAGTAGTAGCAGTAGCAGTAGTAGTAGTAGTAGTAGTAGCAGTAGTACCAAAAAAATTTAATAGTCAGAGTCAGAAGTCAGAAGTCATAAGTCATAATAGTAGTCATTTGTAGTAATAATAATAGTAATGGTAATATGTAATACAGTAATACTGTAATACTAGTAATACTAATCATTTTCGTTGTCGCGGTCTGGTTGTAATTGTGATTACCTCCCAAACTATAGACTATAGCCACTATAGCATCAACCATAGTAGAGTAGCGAACCATTCATATCATATAATAACATAATAATATACATTTGTTACATTTACATTTATATAAAGTCAGACTGAATGAATATGAATATACAAACAACTGCATCCATGTGTCCGGAGGAGAATTGCCTTCACATGATACTGCGTGGGGATGATCTGGATGCCAAAGATCTCATTGCCAATACGGCCGTTCAGCAGGTAGTCCAAGGGGGACTGTCACAGGGCAGATTCAAAGGGATTCCACATGGGTCACATGGGTCATAAGATATCATGAAACAGGCAGCAGGCACATTGTCAGGAAACGTGGCATCGCGTACTTGCATCACTTTTCCACATGTTGCTTTGCGCTGCTTGTGTGGACGGCTGCACTTGGCACATACCTTCGGCATGGCCACAGGTTGCACGGATTGGGAATAAGAATGGCCAGGCACAGGTCACCAGAGATTTGATGCTGCATCCAGCGGCTTGTAGGCTGTCTAGATTGGGGTATGGTCCATATCGTAGGAATGGTTCAGGTTTATAGGCAAAAGGGCAAAAGGCATAGGGGCATTGTCATAAGTCACGAGTCATAGTCTTAGTCATAAGTCATAACAGTGTATCGGTATGGGCCGGTATGGGTATGGGTCGGTATGGGCTATAGGCTATAGGCAACATATACTATGTAGGCAGAGGCATAGGCATAGGCTCTAGGCTCTAGTCTATAGGGGTTTGGCCCTTTGGCGGTTTGACTTTATGTTTAGAATGCTTTCGGCGGTTTAGGCGGTTTAGTGAGGTGTTTAGGGCAGTAGCGGGGGTTGCAGGCATACGCGGCACATGATGTTAGATTGGCCAATCTACGCTGATGCAGCAGCCCCGCCTGCCAACATGGACAGCACACCCTCAGCTGCACTCTGTATGTCTGCTGCGGTTGCACTTTGTGCAATGCGCTGCATTGCACTTATGGCTTGCTGTTTCCTGGTTTCAGGGTCAGCTTGTACAAACTTGACTGCGCAAGAGCTATGCATGTAGCGAGAAGGCCTCTGTGTAGACCAGAAGTATGAAAAACGAACGCTTCCCTTGCCAATTTTGGCATTGCAATGGTAGCAAGAACTCCTGCCTGTAGGCGCAGTGGAGCCTTCATCGAAACCAATTGATTTCACAAAGTAGGATCCAGCGCGGCTCTTGGAATGAAGTATGGCAGCTGTCTCTGCCTGCACCTGCACAAACTCCAACTCTGCTTCTGCAACAGCAGCTGCCTCGTGAGTGGCTGTGTCTGTTGGACATGCCACATCCTCACAATCGCTGCTATCATTGTCACTGGAGCTTGAGCTAGACGAATCATCTACTTCAGATCTATCTTCTGGCCTATCAGGTCTCCTGGCTCCATGCTTGCCACCACCTTTGCCACGCCCCTTGCGCTGTCCTCCTTTGGACTTTACTTTTGATCGGGGCTTCCTTTTCTTGGGAACAAGTTTCAATCCAAACGGAAGTTCCACATCATCTTCCTGGATACGTGGACCTGCCATAGCGACAGATGGCAACAGAAACTCAGTGAAGATATCGGATACCTTCACATCAAGGTCACGCATGTTCCAAAGAGTCCTTGCAAAGCTGTATGACAGCACCCGGACTTGCACAGAAAATGTGTCCCAATCAGCCGCACTTGGCACCTCCATGGCCAGAGAACGAAAAATCTGGAACGACGTAAAAAACTCTGGCAAGGCTGCTGCTGGTCCTGCTACACCCTCGGCCTGGGCTATCATGCTAAACCTGTTGCCAGCTTTTGGCTGAGCCCTGACAAGGACATGCAGAAGTGGCCTTTGGCACAGCACGCCCAAGAAGAATGCTCCGGTGGCTGCTTCTGATGATGCACTCCCGCTGGCTGAGCCTGCTGAATCCTTCAGCACAATTTGCAATGTCACCAAGGTTCCTGTGGGCAGATGAAGCTCGCGCACCTTCTTCAACAGATGGTTTGCAAAGTGTTGTGCCACATGGCAAGCTGCATCTCGCCTGCAAAAACCCAGAAGGTTGTGGCAACATGTGCTAGGAGGATCTGGCATCTGAGCATATGCATCCTCATCTGGTTCAGGAATGGCATGGTGTATGTTGTTTTCCACTGCCCGGTCAACCACAGTTTGCTGAGTACTTAGATCAATGCGGCCACGCGAAATTGCACCATGGCAATCTTGCAAGCCAAGACCATATGTCACCCAGCCAGCAGCTTGCCTCTGCTGCTCGCAATTGTGGAGCAATCTCTTCGCTGACACCTTCTTGCAAAAGCGCGAGCCTTGACAGGGAATTGAGGATAGTCTAGTCTAACAAAGAGCAAAAACAAACAATGACACGACTGTTGCAGAAAACCCACACAACCATAATTGGACCGGAACATGACCATTATAACTTGACTGTGACTGTGTCTATACCTATGACTCGACTATGACTATGACTCTGACTATGGCCCACTATGGCTTTCATGAAAACAGGACTGACTGGCCGACTATAACCATAACAAGAACAACCATGTCCAGCTATGGAATGGCGGGAACCACCAAAAACCTTCAAAAACTGTTTCCTGACCATAGGACTCTGCCCCATGGCCCATAGCCATGGTCACTATGGGCCGTGGGCACATGGGATTCTACTACAATCCAAAAGTGGGCCTTGGGAAATACAGGTCTGGATTCTTGGGTTGCCATATGGGCAATATTTGCAATATTGGACAAAAACCTGCCTCCCACTTTCTGAAGCTGGTCCGTTGTCAAAGAATCCACCAGGACTGGCTCATCAACATTGGCGTCTGCCTCGTTGTCATGTCTGGAACCTCCTGGAATGGCACCTCAGCAGAACCAGCAACCTAAGCACTTGCCTGGATTGCGGGCATGAGTCTGAGTCATGAGCAACACTACAGTACTGTCGCGAAAGCAATAAGGCAATAAGGCAATAAGTAATAAGAAGTAAACACTAAGAGTAAGAGTAATGGTAAGTGAGTAAGCAAGTAAGAACCTAGGTAGCGATGGGCCCATGGGAAATGACTTAGAAATGTGAAATGGCCAGGTAGAAAAGATAGAACACCATCCATAATAGTAAAACAGACTGGCTGCCACACACATTGCACATCGTATGCCAGGAGAATTGCACGGTGCCAGTCCTAGTCAGCACTGGTAGCTACAGGCAGCATTGGCAGCATGGCAACAGTGTCAAATAGCACAAGCAACACAGGCGTGGCAGGTTGCAGGCTAGAACAGGATTGTGGGCAATTTTATAGCGTTATATGATGTTGTACACAGAAATAGTAGTGTACAATAACTAGACTATATTATATATAATTTATACTTATATTATATTATATACATAAAAAATAATAATATAATTAATATTAATATCATACCTTATATATGCGAATTCGTCAGTTATTTGACAGTTTGTAACAGTTTGTTAGTTAGTTATAGTCTGATAGGGCTGTGGGCGACACATTGGCTATGGGCCACCGGGATCAACTCCAAATTTACGCCAAGAAGATTATATACAGTTATACAGTTATACAGTACACAGTACACAGGTACAGTACACAGTATATAACTATATATCTTAATGATCTTAATGCAACTGCAGGCACGCTTCGGGAGCCTGGGTGTCAGAGGGCGGCTGACCAGCTCATCCCGACAGCACTGTTCGTACTCAGATGCCATCTTGAAATGTTGACGTTCCTGATCCGAAATCTGATGCCATTGCTCGGCAATTTTCTTGGACTCTGCTTCAAACTCTGCTCGGGACAGACGGCGGCCAAACGCACGCAGCTTTTCTCGTCTGAAGATGTTCCATGGGCTCAGCCTCCTTCGTTTTTCTTTGGTGGCTGCGTGGAATCGCTTCGTACGGCTTGCAATGTGCATGTTCGGGGGCTGCTTCCGCTTTCGCCCAACATGCTTGTGCATCAAAGAAATACGCATCTTGCTGGGCATGATCTCTGGATCCAACACTGACTTCAAATGAGCATGTTCACTTGCCAGCGCACCAAGAATACAATGCTCAGCAGCAGCTGCCCCTCCTAGCACATATCCCCTCCATGCGTACAGCTTGTCTTGATTTTGTGCGTGCGCACTCTCCACAGTGTCTGTAGCCAGTGGACAGTATGTTGCAATCTGATCAAGCATTGCACGCAGTTCCTGGACACACCTCGTCAGATTATCTCGGCCAGCTCCTGCTGAGTCAAACTCTCTGAGCAAAGACCTGCTGAACGCAACGTCCACGCATTCTGGACAACGATCCAAAGTCCTCCTGAAGCTTTCCCACGCAGAACAAAAGTCAGACTCGCTGCTGTTGCTGCTGGAAATCAATGGGAACAAACACCAGGGGAAGCTCTGTGTGAAAAAGCAAAATCGGCGCCAAATGTCACTGATGGCAAACACTGTCAGCTGAAAGCAAGTCATGCTCAGGGCCGCGGCTTTGTCTGGCTGCATCTGGCAAAACCCTGCGAACTCCGAGCTCTTCAAATTTTTCAAGAAGTGACTGATGGCATCCCAGCCCATATCGCCTTCAACCCAACGAAGAAACATGGCCCTGGACTTTTGTTTCAAAGATTCAATAGTCATGCCATCGCCTGTTTCCTTGAATCGCATCTTTCTCAGGAGATCCGTCCTTTGCAAAAATCTGTTCATCAACGCATCAAGAGGCTGCATGAGACAATCGACGATGTTCACGATGATTTCAAAATCATCCCGTAGAAAAGCATCCGCAACGAGCCGTAAACGTTTGGCATTTTGCTCAGCAAAGGACTCCTCCTTCTGCAATAGCTCCTGAACAAGCTCACCCAAGGCCGCTGGGTCTGCATCGCCCCCACCACGCACAGCCTCCGACCAAGCAGCAATTGCCTCCAGAACCTTATCGGCATCTCCTTATTTCGTGCGAGTAGCAAGTGTAAACAAATCTCATAAACCACAGCACAGTCACACTGCCCCATCATAAATCATAAATCATAAATCATATATCATACTCATACATCATACATCCATCATCCATCATAAAACCCGCTCAGCTCATAAAAATCATTCAACATGACACATGAAGACAAAGTGAATGTAAGGCCGCATGTAGTAGCACAATTGGTGGCCCAAATCCAGAAATTAATCATTGGATACGCTACATTACTAACATGACATTATGCTAAGGCTCGCCACTGTCGGGCCTAACTTGTGAATCCAGTTTGTGCCGGGGGTGCTTAAGGCGCCTGGGGAAGTGCAGCCGACACATTACGTGGCAAATTGCTCATGGCAACACGTAAAACCCATTATGGCATGTTTCATGTTCATAGTCTATAGTCAGAGTCAAGTCAGAGTCATAGTTCACAGTTCAACAAGTTCAACAGTGCAACACAACAATCCATATTACCAAACTTATTGCAAACCAAATGACCCTTCACGCTGGGAAGATTCTGCAGCGTACGTGGAAGAATGCGGTGCCAAAAGAATCCGTCACGCACGAAATTATTCGCTTTCGCAGCATGCTTCCACCGATACAGCAAGGGGACGCAGGTATATTCAAACATCCTCGTGAATGACTCGATCAGAAATGCGAGCGCTTCTTCCTTACCGCCCGGACAACAACTCTGCCCAGTACACCAATGGACAATAGAGGGAGCTCGTGGATTGCCATTGTCCTTTTCCATGTGCTTCCATATGTTCCTCATGCGCTTGGACACCTTTGCTCCTCTCAAGCCGGCATGCCCATCATCGCTATGAAGCCTGAGGCAGCGTATGGTTTCCTGCCGCCAAGTTGCAGCCTCAGGGGGCAGGTCCTCGCCACACTCCACATATGTAAAGCTATCTGAGACCACCTTTGCCAAAGATGTGGCAAAGCGTTGCCGGAAGGAATGAGCTTCAAACAAATGGCCCAGCCTAACAAGGGAAGACCAATAGCCTTCGAACCCCAGCACCAATGCGCGACGAGTTAGACTGACCTGGTGTATGTTACAGTGCATCTGGAGCGCAACATCGTCAGGTGGCATCCTGACCTGAAGCTCTTGCCTCTCACGTTCGACTGCCCTGTAATGCATGATTTTGGAGAGCTGGCGAAACAATGTGTTGTTTGCCTTCAAGGCATCTGCAACAAAAATGAAGGTTTGCCGCCTGACATGTTTGAATATGTCACCTGGTATCCCCCACGCAAGCATCCGTGGACCGACTTGGCCTGCCAAGTGCAAGCACCATGACCTGAACTGATGTAGCATTTGACTCGCAACAGCCCTCTGCAGGACCAAGATGGGCTGATGCAACAGAAACCACGATGGCATGTCAGAATCAGGAACACCATGTCTGAAAACAATGTGATGTTGTATATTTGCCATGACAGAACGTACACTCCGAGATTTCCGTTGAGCAGGGGTCAGCTTTATGTTTGTATCATCGTTGACATTCACACTGATGACATGAGAGAAATCACATCTTTGGGGCTCAATGCGATGCTCAGCTTCGCCATCGGACGACTCAGCTTGGCCTAAGAAGAAAGCTTTCAACCTGCTGGCCAGGTTCGTGAAATACACCCACACGGCTCTGCGTCTGCGCTCAACACTCGGCTGCAACACAGATCCATCTTCGAATGGGCTCCACCAACCTTTTCGCGCGAGCTTGCTTGCAAAATATGTCCTTTGAAATTGAGCCACCGGATCGGGCTCGTGCTGGCTCTCCTTCTCCTTCTCCAGCTTCTTTCTCTGTCGCGACAAAAGTGCTGCTGCACGCGCCTTTTCGGTTTGTTGTCGCCTTCGATACTTTTCCAGCTCTGCAGCTTTGTCACTATGACTCTGACTGCTTGATCCACTGCTTGAACCTGAACTGGGACTGTGCCCATGATTCCCATGATCCTCATCAGCCCCACTGCCACTATCCACAGAGCTTGCGGCTCCCCACAAATCTGAAAGTGGCATTGCTGTCTCAGTCCAAAATCATGGCATGCGCACACTCTAGATTCTGGGCAAGGTCTGACATTTCTGCTGCTGCATGTCAATTGCCTACCCAGCGTGCGACGAAGATGCTGCCACAATGTTAGAACTTGTAGGATGTTGATGTTATCTCTGCTGCATGGGATTGATATCATGAATCATGTGACATCAAATAGTTGACAAACAAGTCGGATATTGAGAAGCCAACTGAGGCCAACTCATGTCGCATCTCATGTGTCACATTAGCTGCTGAACTTGCAAGCTGGAACCCACATGTTGGCCGGCCTCATAGGTCTCGAAGAAGTCTCCCCTGCATTGAGGAGGCCAAGGCTTCGCAAAGGCAGGCACCTCCACGAGAAAAATGGCCAATATCAGTCATCAGCAAACTCAACTCATGTCATGTACTATTCCAATTCAGGTTACCACAGTGCTGACTCCTAAATCCTGAATCTGGTCTTGACACTGCAGCTGCCTACCCTTTGCTCAGGTGGGAACCCTAAATGCCTAAACTGCCAATTGTGGCAATTGCCATGACTCCATGAGGGCAAAGGCAAGCTGAATGGCAGCCTCCTCCACAATGAAACATCGGGGCTTGCGGTCCCGGATGTGCCGCGCTGTCTCCACCACTGGCCTGCCATTTAGATTGCTGAAGGGTTGTTTTTGACATTGACAAGTTCATATCGACCAGCCCTCATGTGATATGTTGATATGTCCAACTGTCTCAATCACCGGCCTGCTGTTGGGATCATTGAAAGGATCATAGTCAGCCCTCCGTCTTCGAATATTCAGCCAAGAGAATGGCGTGCAGGGCGGGCCACTTGCATAGATATCCTTAAGACGGCTCTGCATGATGCATTGCGCAATGCAGCAATGCGGTTCTGATGAATCGCAAGAAAATCAGCCCGAGTCAGTCACATGAGATGAACCCAGGCCCATGCCCATGCAGAACCTTTCGTGTACTGTGTGATATGAGTTGCCGAGTTGCTTCAACATCATCGCCCAAGTCAACTGGATCGCAGAATTGATCGTGCACAACGCAGTAGCCCCCGGAGTGTGTGCTTGCGCAATCAGGAAAGATGTGAGCACCTGAATTTGGGCTCAAAGGAAGGTTAAGCGGATAATAAATATTATAAAATTATTCGTGATATTGTGGCGGTTGAATTAGGGGCTAGGGGCCGGGGAAAATTAGGGGGGTTCAAGAATGAGGGTTTTTTGGCTTTGTGGATTCATTGCGTGGCTTGGACTTGCATGCGAATCCCCGAATCATAATGACAATGGCAATTGGCAATTACACTTACATTAAATTAAATTACTACGACAATTATATTCAGTTAGACTATGACTTTGACTCTGACTCTGACTATGACTCTGACTACAATTACCTGAGGACCCGGAACCTGAATCTTTTCACTTCTGACTGGAAGCAAGTTGCACTGGAAGTTTGCGCGGAGCCAAGCCTGCGTGGCAACGTTTTGCTCTGACGCTGCCACCTCCTCGAACTGTGTTCTGGTGACCCTGCACAGGTCCGACCTGGGTAGCAGTCTGTGACATGGCCTGTAACATGGCTGTGGCACATGCTGTCATGTGCTATTATGGGCATGGTCCGGTATGGCCTGAATGTTATGGTTTGGCATGACTATCCTGAGACTATCCTCATGGCCTTATGGCTGCTGGCTGGTACACCTTCTGTCCCCTTCTTGAAATCACAGCCCAGTTCGAACTCTCAGGGCCTGGCATGCAGTAGTTCAATGTTCCAGCACCGGAACAATCCGAAGCCACCAAGTACCTGGGCACAGTGTAGGGGGGCAGGACTGTGCAAAATGCAGGCAACATATTGGAGCGCAGAAATTGGAACAATTGTGGGGCAAGATCTACTTCATTGCAGCCAGAAATCTGAGCACGACCATTTGGAGGACTGAAAGCTCCGACGTGCACAGCTGAAGCATCCAGATACAGCTTGGCACACTCCATCATGGAAGGCGTTTTGCCAGCGTCCACAAGTTCGTCTGGTCCCTCTGTGCTCTCGTCATCCGACTCTGAGGTATCTGTCAGCACCGAATCCTCCCAAATCATAAATGATTGAACACAATGTGACAATGACAATGAGACTCATTGCCTGTTCATGTCTCGTTGAACTCATATATGGGCTATCACATGTGTGGATCATGATTTTTTCTGCCCGTCCTTGCTGTACTCGCTGCTGTTGCTGTCACCACCGCTGTAGATGGCAGCATCAGTGTCAAGGACGGCATGATCCTACAAATCATTGCGATTCTGGAACGTGAAACTGATAGCTTGATTTGATTGATTACCTAAAGAAACAAACTGGCTGCATGCGGTCCTCGTGGCGCGCAAATCCTTCCAGAATGTCCACAAGGCCACGTAGCTCCATGTTCCCTTTGAAAAATCTGTGACTGGGGATTACAGGTTGCCCCTGGGCCCTATGCCGCATGCCGCATGCCTGTGACATCAACACTTGCTGCCGCAAGCCACTTATAGCCACAGTCATGTCATGACGCATCTGCAGATATCAAGGCTTCCCTGAGCCATGTATCAGCTGAACATGAATCGCAAGTTGAACTGAACGGTCCTGCAAGCAATGTCGAGAGGCAACTTGATGAGTGTTTGGGACTTGGATCTGGGCTTATAATTTTTGCTGCTTAAAATGTTTGGGGGGCATTGGAACTGAACCATATGATGATTCATGAGATTCGAAAGCTGAAGGCTTTTGAGCCCTTCTTTGCAAAAGATGTGGTGAGACACATGCCCAGCACCAGTAGATTATAATAGGTTGGTCGAAAGCCAAATGAGAAATAGTTCCTGAGAAATGTGAAACAGTTCCTGAGAATGCAAAACAGTTCCTGAGACTGTTTTAGCTTGAAACAGAAACCCCATTTTAAATACACCATAAATTCTTCTAAGTAATAGCCCATAGCACTAGTAGATAGAAGTAGTAAGCAGTAACAGCGATAGTCAACAGCAAAAGAAATGGTAAATAGTAATGGCAGTATCAAATAAGAATAGCACAAGAAAAGAAATAGTAAATTCCACAGACCGTAACGGTCAAATAGTAATTGTCAATAGTAATAGTAAGAGTGAATAGTCAAAGTAACACTCAATAGTAGTAGATAGAACAGTAAACAACGGTAGTAGATAAGAATAATCTAAAAATAGTGAAAACGAATAATAGAATACACCGTAATACTACAAGGCAATAGTGGGAGTAATTACAACTGAGTAACTACAAATAAGAATCTAAACAGTAATACTAGATAATAATAGTACATACTGTTAATGAATGGTAACAGTAAATAGTCATAGTCAATGGCGAGTAGTGATTTAGGACTTCATATGTGTATATGTAAACAGACACAAGAATGATGAAATGGAAAG
The DNA here is from genome assembly GCA_905231905.1 of Symbiodinium pilosum. Taxonomy (NCBI): domain Eukaryota; class Dinophyceae; order Suessiales; family Symbiodiniaceae; genus Symbiodinium; species Symbiodinium pilosum. The sequence goes on from CAJNIZ010021446.1 coordinate 145,859, forward strand.
AATGGGATGACGTAGTGTGGAGTGATGTGATGATCTTGTTGAACGGTTTTCATACTGTCTGGGTGGACTGTGAGGATGATGCCATGAAATGCGGCTTGCGTCGTGTTGGCTCTTCGTGATTCATCTCTTTCTCTTCCAATGTTTTCGGGACAACCCCTCTCGCTTATAAGACTACAGTGGAAGAAGTATGCGTGCTGATGATGCTCGCATATGTATGCGAGCATCATCAGCACAATGCGTCCCGATTTGCCACCCAAGGCAATCTCTGATGCCTGTCACGCCCCGTACACGAGCAGGGCACTTCCAAAGGGCCAACAAATAGGGCTCACAAAATAAGAAAATGCCCCCCATGAGACGATGCTGGCCGGGGGTGGCCAGCATCCGCCTCATCAGCATCACCGCGTGTCCGGTTCGCGACCCCCCGCACCCTCTCTGCACAACTCCACTCTACCTGCTCCCGCACCTGGGTGCAGCCCCTTAATTTTTTTTTGCACAGCTCCGGAGATTTCTCTGGTCTGTTCTAAGGACCTCTAAGGCATTGCGCTCAACACCCCCTTTGTGTGCCCGTGCAAAACTCACCTGCAAAAAGAAAAGGGCAAAAGCAAGACAACGAGTTAGCCTTAAATATCCTGACCATTTGGAACAATTGCAAAACTGCCGTCGACTGAAGGAGCATCCCCTGGTCTTGCAGGTCGGCTCCTGAGGCAGCTCAAGCACAGGATGCGTGAGAATCGTCTTGAACTCGCTGCCATCCACGCCTTGAATCAAAGGTGTAATTTTCAGAGTACAAGACTCAAGCAGTTGTGCACTCACCGGAAATTGGCTGTTCGTCTGAGCTCCAGGCGACCTGCAACCACGAATCGCACACTACAACCTCGGTCTGACTCAATCAGACTGGAAAGTACACGCAGGCTTTCTGAGGACGGACTGCGAAGCTTTTGCAGAGCCCCCATGGTCCAGTCACGTTGCCTTGCTTGGCTGGCTAGAGCAATTGCTTCTTGCGAACGCGGTGGGTCATCTGCGCAGAACCCACCGGCGGCCAGCATACTCTCTGCAACCATGAAACTGCTCTAGAGAGCTGCCATCCATGAAGCCTGATGGTCCACAAGCACCAAGCCAAGGCAAACAGGTGCACTTGCTGTTGCAGCGGCCTGCTGGGGCATAGTACTTTGCATCCAGAATACGCCTTCGGCAGCCACGGCAGACCACATCAAGTGTGCATACATGTTTACCCAGGGTTTTAGTACAGTCTGCTGGGTGGCTGACTGTCTCTTGCACCGCACAAAACAAACCATGGGACCACACACCAGAAAGCATGGGCTGTCAGCGGGTGCAGCCTGGTTTGCTCCCTTTCTAGAAGCCGGAGCCGGTTGCCTGTATGTGTCATAGCCGACGACGAAAATGCTTCCAGGAAACCTTAGTGCTGACTGGTGATAGTTGCGAGGCCTCATTAGCGGAATCACTAGTGGCAAAGTACCAGGTCAAGATGACGGGAATACGAGTGAAGGCTGAGGCATCGTCATCTCCGCTTTTTGCTGGAACAACATCGCCCTGCTAGCCAGCACTTGGTTGCCACGAGATACGGCCTCACAGCGCTGCTGAAGCACAGGAATGGGACATAGTTTACTGAGTTTACTGTCTTCAATGCTGTTGAACTTGTGCGCCAAGCCCAACTGGGGTTAAGGCTTAGCAGCCAATATCTCCTAATCCTGCCGTTCTGACAGTTCTGACATTCTAACCTGAGGGACGAGCTGAGGTCAACGAAAGCAGGCCAGGCTTTAGCACTGGAGTAGAAGAGGAGGAGGGGCGATACATGTCAGCAAGAAGCACAAACCTCGTTAAGGGGCCTTGAGAATCCCTCCCCAAACCTCGCCAACTAGACTCCAGTCCGCGTCACTTTGTACTTCACTTTCTTTTCCCGTCACTTTCCACTATCTTTTCCCCTCCACTTTCCCCGTCCTTTGCTCCACTTTTCACTCCACTTTCCAGTCAACCCTCTTCCTTAGTCTGGAGTAGTGTCGGCTCCAGTTTCCACTAGTTTCCACTCCACTGCTATTCACTCACCATTCCACTCTGCACTACACTATCAACTCCACTCTTAAGGTCTACCCTCCACTCTCCTATCTATTTCCCACCTCACCCCACCTTACTTTCCACTCTACACCTAGCCCTTCCACTCAATTCCACTTCACAATGGCCTGCATTCTTTGCCAATGTCCAGGAGCCATGACAGGCACGAGGATGGCGAGTTTGACTGCCCCATCCCGACCACAGAGGGGCCAGGGAGGTTTGATGCAACGACCAGCACAGTTTATTTGCATCATGACTCTGCAAGGGTTATGAAAATTGAAGGAGAACAGAAGCTTTAAGACCACCAGCATCATGTTACTCGTATTATGACCCTGCCGGGTCTGGCACGCGCAGGGAGGTTTGAATTTGCCGGTGCCTGGGCCACGAAAAGGAAGTCAAGCAACCCATGAGGGAACATTTGAACTCATTAGCACATCCCCTCCCAAAGACATTTTTGTGGTTACCCGCACAAGGGTGCGGGGAATAACGGGAATCATGTCGGCAACATCATGCTTGCTGGCTTTGATTGAACCAGTTTTCCGGACTCGTAACGGAAACCCGCCGGGACCGTAACAGAAAGCGCAGCCAACACGTAACCAAAACCAGGCCGCCCAGCAACCGAAACCGAAATCCTGGAGCCCAAATATCGCAAAGTGGGGGACCGAAAATCGGTCCCTCTCCACGACAGCTTTTCTGCAACTTGCTTGTACCTCGTTCTACTCATTTTCTGCTACCACTAGTGCTACTTCTACACTCCCTTTTGCAACTTGCTTGTACCTCATTCTACTCATTTTTCTGCTCATACTGGCACTAGTACTACCTCTACATTCCTTTCTAAATCCTGAACTCAAACCTTAACCCTTTTAACCCTAAACTCCAAGCCAGAGCTTTGGATCTTCACCCTCCGAGGGTCAGGGTTTAGGGTGCTTGCTCAATAGGATTCATCCATTATAGGGATAACAAAGGTTGCTGTATGCTTTTTGTGGGCTATGAGTACCCTTACTACTACTCCTAGGACTCCAAGGTATGATGGTAACTGGTACCTAAACCTTAAAAATCCTGAACACTAAACTCCAAGCCAAAGCTTTAGATCTTCACCCTCCAAGGACCAGGGACGGTCAGGGTTTGGGGTCTAAGGGTCAGGGTTTATGGTCTTAGGTTCTGGATGAAGGGGACTTCTTCACAACAGGTATAACAGCTAACAGAGGTTGCTATATGCTTTTCAAGGGCTATAAATACACTTACTAACGACCTTCCAAATGAGGCAGAATCGCGAACCCCCGGCCAAAGTAGGGACTGCAATATGTTGGTCCCCGTTTTATAGAATTACCTTTCCTGAACCCAGAAACTTGGATCCGAAAACCCTAAACCTTAAAACCTAAACCCTGAAGTTCATACGTCTGCCCTTGCTTCAGAATGATAAATTGATACTTGGGGCTGTGGCTTCGTGTAAGATTGGTAGGAAGCCGGAAATACCCGACAAAATGCATCTAGAAGGGGGACGAAAAATCGGCCCCCCATTGGCAGAGTCCAAAGAAAAAAGTTTTAGCCAGTCTCAACACATGTCTGGGTATTCCGAAGCTCCGGCTGGCTTCCGTTACGCAAGGCCCCAATGGCTCTCTGTTACGGAAACCGGCCGGTTCCTGTTATGAAATTGGGGCCGGTTCCTGTTACACTCCACTGATGCTGACAGTCGGTTCCTGCTACTTCCAATCCTCGCGCGCACAAGCACCTCGCAACGGGAGTGACCACTACTGACGGAATCGAGAGGTTTCGTGCAACCACCAAGAAGATGCAATTCGACTCATGTTTTTGCAAGGGTATGGAACACTACGGAGAGGCTAGCGAGGTTTCAAGCGGGATGTTGCAGACCCAGCGAGTGGGGAGGTTTGATGCAACCATCTAGCATAATTACCCGCACCATGATCTGGCGCGGAAGAAGAAGGAGGCTTGATGCAAGCACTAGCATGACGCAGTTCGCATGATGACCTTGCAAGGGCAGTGAACACAACAGCAATCAACAGCAAAAGTAGGGAGCCATTGCAATCAGGCAGAAAGTTCTTTGCACCAAAACATTCAAGGCCAGAGGACATGACAAGGGGAGCACCAAGGCTCGATGCAACTAGAAAGCACGGTGTTTCCGGTACCCCCACACAAGGGTGGTGAACACTACAGAAGGAGGGAGACTTGATGCAACAACCTAGCATGATGATTTCGTGACCATGACTAACACATGTACGCCCCAATTAAGCGGGAAAACTTGATGCAACCACAGGGAGTGCTACAAAGAATGAAAGCGTTGCATGCAGCAATCAAGCATGCTGTTTCTCATAGCAAAGGAGAATGGAGGCTCGATGCCAACACCAAGCGTGATGTTACTCGCTCTTTAAACACGCAAGAGTATACGAGGAGTGGGGAGATTTGATGCAACGACCAAGTATGATGTTACCTGTACAAGTACCAACCGAGCATGATATTATTCCTGCGAATCCTCTCCCAAAAAATCACATTGGACCCCCCCCAACCTATGCTTCATGTGAAAGAGTCACCTTCGACCCTCCCCCTTCAAATCTGCAGCTTCCTGCGGGAGAATCACGCTCGGCCCCCAACTTCCCCCCTCCCTCCCCCCGCATCCATGCTGTGATGTTTCGCATGATTCGCCGCTTTCCAACCCTTGCTTTGAATGCTACTACTGCTAAAGCAACACTAAATAAACTCAGGCCTAGCTTCGCTAGCTTTCGTGATATCGTGCCTGCCGGCCTTGACGATCCGGCTATGCAGCGATGCCACATCAACAGCACCCTTGTCGGCATTGACGACCTGAGTCACCGCCGATGGCCAGAACGGTCGGCCAAACTCATTCAAGATAAGCGCGAGGCGCAAATCTCGAGCAAAACATGATTGTGCGGCCTTCTTATTCAACATTTCTCAACCTCATGCCTCTCATCCTCTGCAGAGAAAAACGAATCCATTCCAGCACAGCTAGCCTTCCCAGCATGTTTGCAGCCTGCTTGCCCATTTCCTGGCTGTGAGTAGGCTTTCACAACACTTCATGTAGAGCCCCCCTCTTGAAGTTTCAGACGCTGTTTGCATGCAGCTATGATGATCTCAAAATGATGCAAGGTGCAAGGTTGTGGTCGCGCTTCTTTTGTCTGCTTGTTTCCCCTCAAAAACATCTCAATATCTCTAAGGCGGAAAGACATGTCACCTCTCTCGGGTGAGAGTAGTTGAATCTGAGCAGCAGCCACGGAATATTTTAACATAGTCTGTACACAAGCCTCCCCACCTTGGTTACGGTGTCCCTTACAGGCACTGTGTCCTACCAGCATCTACATCCGACAATCAGCACCTTGGACCTGCTTGCAATTTTAACCAGCAGGCGTTCCTAGATCTGGCTGGCAAACATGATCTTTGTGATAACTTCGTGGCCAGATGTTTTTGCAACAAGACAAAGCACCCTAGGCCCGCCGCAAGCAGGCCTTTTGAAGGATGACTCTAGCTGAACTTTCCAGAGTCAGACCACGCAGTCTATTCTTCAGTGCCACCCGCTAATCACTGCAGTCCTCGTGCCCTTCATGCACCGGATTGAAGGAGCCGGGCCTGGAAATTGCTTACGGTCCACTTGTTGAAGCTGCAACGTGCTTTCTGCACAGAAGAGGCCACCACAATAGAAGCATGCCGTGAGGAATGTCTGGTGCTCCAAGACCTCAACACAATCAATGTTTGAAGAAATTAGCTTCATATTGCTTTGTTCGAAACATGGGCGGCACATGTCGATTGATTTTAGCGTGCTGCCCTTGCACAAGTCTCAGTCATGAGGTTGCCTATAAACCGCAAGCGTCCGGAAATGGGTGAGACTTTGCACACAACATCTGGGTTGCTTGAGGTTGCCTTCAGCGTCTGGAAAATTCAGGTCACAACAAGCCACATGCCAAAACCTCACTTCATCCTGGCCTTAGCTGACTCTGCGCAGGCTTGGGCAGAGAAACTGACGGAAGCATCCTGAGCTTCCAGCTAAAAAGAAAACCTTGCCCAGGCTTGCCAACTGCCTGCCAAGGCAGCAGTTATCAAGCTGGGCAACGCAAGCATGGGATTCAAGCAACTTGCCTCCGAAGCATAACTATCTCTTACTTGTGGATGATACATCTGGTTTCACAGTGGAAACTCCTGGTGAAACGTTCAGATAACCGTGTCTGCTGCACTGATGTCAAAGCAGGTGGCATGGAAAAGCAGCATGGCAAACTAGCCGGAAACGCTTGGCAACTGTGGACCAAGCTTCCAGACATGTAGACCGTCAGGTGTACACTTTCCCGCTGAATTTCTTCTGTGCAACTGCAACACTCTCTTCGCGACAGATGGGACACCGTACCTTGGTCCGCTCCAACTCTTTGTTGGACAGCTGTCCCGGCTTGACAGACTTCCACTGACTCTTGCCGGATTCCTTCAAAGCTTTGGCAACTGCTTTGCGCCGGCATCCGGGACAAAATATTAAGTGTCCACATTCGTGCATGACGAATAGAGCAGACTTCTCAATGCACACGACACAGATTCCTTCTAGCAGTCCAACCTCTTCCGAGGCTTCTGTGTCCTGTCCAGAAACGGAATGATCCAGTTCCAGCACATCCGAGCTTTCAGCACAAATTGGGTCACTGCTTTCATGTGCAGTGCAAGATGCGGACTGATCCGGCTTACGAGTGCAGTCAGCAGCATCCTCATCACATGGCGCGAGTGCATCGAGTGGCTTGTGAGACGAGCGAGCGTCCAAACCTTCTGGCAGCGAAAACATTGAGAACTCGCCCTTGTAGTCCGGAACCTGACCTGCGCCGGGGGGTTCATAGTACTCGGCAAGGTTGGTGATCCTCCATATTTTGTGAGCTTGAAGCTCTTCATTGAAGTGACTGGATCGGAAAGAGCGCACGATCCGGTTGTAAGCCGCCATTCGCAGTATTCTCTCCTTGCTCGGCAGGCACTTCTGCAAGCTGGACTTTTCCTCTTTCATCCAATCCTCAAACTGTAGCACCTCTGCAAAAGCACCAAAGTCCAAAGACAACATGAAGCTCAAGAAATGCGAGCAATGGGACCATCATCAGAGCGTGCCCAATTTGGGGCATCCCTTAGAAAGAACCTGTCTTGACGTTCGCGCCCCCTTTTTTTTTTGTTTCAGGTTGGCAAGGGGCCCCGGAAACATATCAGCGACAGCCGCGCAAGTGTCACGCGTGACCCTCGCCGCCCTCAACATCACATTCACAGGTTTGGATAGGTTTAGGATGGATTCGATTGCTTGGAGCCGTGTCTGCTTGTCTCGTTCGGTCTTCCGTAAGCCCACACAACACACCATTCCGCACTGCAGCAGCGGAACAACAAAAAGCCTAGCGGCGGATTTCTTGAAAATGATTCTCAGAGCATCGCTTGGAGCGGCAACACCTACGAGGATTGTGACCGCAGGGCCCCCCAAACGTGCAGCAAGAGCGTGAGAAAACTCCTCGCGCAAGCCACGGAATCGCCCGTGCTGGCAGCGTGCGCACCCAAGCATAGAACATGGCACAGTACCACACAAACATGCCGTATGCTTCTTGACAACAAAACATCGTGCAAAGAAGCATCAACTGACCTTTATCGTTCCCTCTGATAGCGCGGCGGGGGCCTATTCTCTGCCAGACGCACCTGCTTGCGCTTGCTGAATCGCATTTTGGCTTGCTGCTGCTATGTGAGTGTCATTGGAAGGTCCCGAGGCCATTAAGATACTGATACGTCCACACTGACAAATCTGTGAAGGCTAGCTAGCTGTCAAAGCTAAATAAAGAACGTTGAAAATGCACTGGAACAACACCGAGGTGCTTGGTATATGCAAAGGCTCTTTCGCTGGCATAGATCCCGCATGACATTGTAAGCACGCTCTGTGTGTTGGATGTTTTCCATCTCGTCTGGCGTCATGTCTAAGGGCATCACAGCATCCAGCTCCAAGGCATCGTAGATGCCCAGCTTCGGAGGTCGCGGCAAGGTGGTCGCCTCCTCGTTCCTGACAGTGTCTATGACGTTCAGCGAATAAACCCTCAACATCCCAAGGCGCGCACTGCAAACACCAAATCAAGAAATGCCAGGGTCGCTTGCTTCGTTTCCCTTTAAGACCTTTGTTAGGCTGCCGACAGCTGATGGTTTCTGTCACTGAATCACCTTTCGAGGACACCATACAAGGCTTTTCAGAAATCTTTTCAGCATCGGCTTCAACCTGTTGGTGCAGCACATCCTGTCAGAACCTTCCCACAGGGTTCCGACTCTTGTTCCTGACTCCGCCTTTACTACGCCTGAAACTCCAAACAAGAACCTTCCTTCTGCCACCTATGCAGTGTAAGGAACCTTTCCCAAAAATCACTGCATCCCTTGCAGCTGGCGCATGAACCAAGATTATGCGCAGCATGGCTTCAGGAATTGAATAGAGAATATTGTTGACTTGCCGGGAGTCTGGCAGCCAATGGAGCTGACAAACTCTGGTCTGATGCTCTTCTGCGCCTCTCTCTCGGCCACAGCATTACTGACTCTGTCAATCACCTTGGCGAACAGCTGCACCATCAGGGTGTATGCCCGCGCAGCGTATTGAGCTTCTTCAACTGCTTCCAATTCGGACTTGAGAAGTTCTTTGGACTTGAGGAGTTCCTCCGGCTGCTTGCTGGAACCAGCTATTCGCTTCGCAATGGCAAGCCGCTTGTTCGCAGTATGATACTGCTGTTCCACCTCAGAATGGTCAAGCGTCTCTGGGACATCGTGTGTTGTTGTCAGTGCAGGGCATACGATGTGCCGCTGACACACATGTGTCGCCGCAGCGTCGAATCCTACCTCTGCGCTTACACCTTGTGCTGAACAGTAGGCTGACTCAAATCCTGGGGTCAGCAAAGGAAACACAACAGGAGCATGCGAGAGACAAGGATGTAAAACCCTGACCGGTAATAAAGGTTGTCGAGCAGCCTGGGGCCGAATCGCATCCATCTTTGTGTGGAAGCTCGTTGGACCTTGTAGGTCCAGCTCAGACATTCCAATCTCCTCATTCCTCCTCAGCATATCCGTATACACCTCGTACATCTCTCTTTCCAATGTTTTGCGACCACTCTGGCGGAGCAGCTCCAACCTCTTGGCGGCTTCCTTCGGCAACTTCCTGCAGTCCAGCCACCCGTGACCAAAGAAAGGACTCTCCCATGGTTTGGTTCTTTCTTTTGCTGAATTCTTCGCCCAATTACGTCCTCACAAACTGCTTCCTATCCCTAACCTGGCTTCGTCATGCTGATTGGTTCATTTTTGCATGACTGCTTTGGGATCCTGACCTCTCAGACTCTTGGGCACATCTCCAAACTTGCGACAAGCGTCAGTCATGCCGGTCGTGCTACCGTACAGCCTAGACTTTGCCCAAGGGTTCTGAGACTTCTGCTACATGCCTCAGGATTCGAGCGTTGCGCTCTAGTTGGCTCAAGCCGAGGTATCCAAGAATTTTGGAGAGGAGGAAAATCATGGCCCAGCTTCCGCCCGTCATGTAGCTTTCTTATGATGCTTTCTTCCACAGCGTCTAAGCCGAGAACCAGGTTCTGCAAACTGCTTGTGCTTTGTTGTGACAAGGATTGGCGCTCATGAAGGGAAGGCTTGAATGAGTGCCACGTGGTGCAAAAAGCAGTGCAGTTCCCATCGTCTAGACATGATCGATCAGCAGCCGTCGTGGTGTGCAGGGGCGTGGTAAGTTGGATCGAGCACATGACCAGGAACTGGACGTCAGCAAAACCAGCTACTTGTCGTTCTGGGATGTTCTGAGGACACTGCGTCGGAAGTCACGATGCCGTCTAAGACTCTTGTCGGTGATTGAGTGATGCGCACGTGGATTCAGCTTCTGCAGATTTGGTGCAGGAACGCACAAGTTCACAAGTACTTGCCAAGCCAGACAGAGACTGTGTCGATAGCACGGGGTCGAAAACACCAGCTGGACTGGAAAGCCGCTGGACAAATGGGGACAAGTTGGGGCCCTATGAAATTTGTACCTCGCTGTGGGGGCTTGGAACTGCTCACAGTAAAAGCCCAAAAGCGGCACTGCTGCAGCCAGAAGGCGGTAGGCCGCATATTTTCACGTGGGGCATTGCTTGTGGGCTGCCGAAGAATCGGACGAACACAAGACCGCTACCTTTGTAGACTTGCACTCGTTAGAGTCGGGTCAGAATCTGCAAGCTCAGTGAAAAAATCAACTGCATCATATCCCGAACACATATTGCATGAACCACTGTGATTTGTGCATGGCTGGCAAGGCAGAAAGCTGGCTTGAGCCGGAATTGGTCCTGCCGAGGTGCGGCGACCACATATGTCACATGCAGGAAATATGTCCAAGCAACTACAGCACGTTCTGCTCAACTGAAGCATGTAGCTGAAGCCTGTGTGTCTAAACATAATGATGAAGTTTGAGGGGACCAAAACTGTGATTGTTCCAACACCAGCTGCCGTGTTACATCAACAAAGCTGAGCAGCAAAAGCAGCCTCTCCATCTACAGGACATATGGCAAAAGCCAAGAATCGCAACAGTCTCTGCGCATCCCTGCGCTCATCTTTGAGCGGGAGCACTTCCAGCTCGTAAGTCAATTTGTGAGCTAAGCCGCTGGTGGGCCAAGGGGATGGGCAAGGCCCGGCGCAATCCGCTGCTGCTTAGGCTGCTGAGGCTGCTTAGGCTTAAAAAAGGCTTTATTTACTTCAAACCTAATTGTTTTACAGCTGCGGTGTTTTTTTCGCCCATCCTTGTCAGACTGTCGGCTGCGTGAAAACAAAGTGCCAGTGTCGCTGTCAATGTCGGTCACCTCCAATTCTTTTTGGCGTGGCCCGGATCAACGACCGGCATCCTGTCACAGAGCAGGCAGGAAATGCAAGGTCAACGATGGCCCAAATATCACTTGAGCAGGAGTTGTCTGTTCTTCATGCAAGGTTTCACGCTGAACTGCAAATGAACACATTCCGGACATGCCTGGAAGTTTCCATCTCAGAGTCCCGCTGCTGCATGCGGCGGCGCAAAGCCTCTTCGAAGCTCATCCCTCCTCCTGCGGCGCCAGCGCGGTCTCGACTTCTGCTGCGCCCCTTCCTTCAAGCCCCAGATTTGAAAAGCATATGACGTCTGACTTCTTCACATGCAGGGATCCAAGGGCAGGCCCCACCGAGGTGTCTGTGGCTACCTCCTCCTAAGCAGAGCCTGATGTTGGTACCCCTCTGTGTAACTCTAAACCTGCACGTCTGAACAGCGAGCCCTTGCGAGGATCTCTCTAAACCGAAGCACCTAGCAGCTCCATGCCAAAAGAGGCCTATCATCAACAGCAAACTTGCAGTGCTTTCAAGTCCCGCCTTTTCTTGGCGCGTGCCTTCTTGCCACGATGACTACTTGATGTGACTGACGCCGCCGAGATTGATCTTGATCGGCTGAGGTGCCGTTTCTTTTTGGGTGTGCGCTCCCGGCGCGTCCTGCCAGCGAATAATTTCCTATAATTTCCTAACAACACTATACCCTGACCCCGGCCAATACACGAAGCAGCCCCCACGTCCAGCCTCTGCGCAACTTGGGGCGTTTGATTTTGCTGGTTGAGGCGCTCCAACAGAGCAAGGGAACTGTCGACATCTTCCTCCTGCTTCTTCTGGCTAGCCTCATTCTTTTCGGCCATTGCCTCGAAACGGGCCTGCCACATGTTTCCGAATGATTCCGCATCGGTTTGATGTCCCAAAGCCCAGCAAGCTTAACCCTCATATGCCTGCATTGCAGAGGCAAGTCTTCATTGTTTCAAAAACTCGTTTTGACGTATTTCTGGACAACATCGAGTGGAGCAAACCAGTCGCAACATTGCAGCCATGAAAGCCATTTTAGAATCTGAATCTGAGCAGTACATCCGGTAGGAAGCTTACATAGTAGCTAATACGGCTAGAATATGCTTGAATCAATTGTTGGCGAGTTTGCTGCCAAGTCAAACGGATGACTGGAGGCGTCTCATCATCTTTTTCGCTGTCTCGCGGCTTTTCATATCATTGGGCTTTGCATGGCTTTGCCGTCTCCGCCGCCGTACAGGAAGCAGGTGTGCTCGCAACATCGGTATGAGGTTTCATGATTCGTTCTCATCTCGTTTACAGTTTGTTCCGTTCAAGGCGACCTTTACCTTGCACTAGTCTTGCAGATACGAAGGGACACTCCCCAATCCCTGTTTCAGCGATGCTATGTACGACCTTCAGCAGCGCCGGGAGATTCTCCCCATTCCGGGTTCACATGACGCTTGAGCAACTAACTCTGTGACTAACTTCTGCTCAACTTGCGGCTGTCCCGGCACTGCGCATACAAGTGTTGCTCAGTTGCGCAAGATCCGCAATCCGCTGCCCTCCACCTTTTAACTTCGCCACCCACCTTTCTCTTCGTTGCTTCAGCGGGGGAGCGCTAGCCACACCACCCGGCTGCGGTGTGCAGCGCTAACTGCCCGAGTCGTTTGGGAGAGTTGTCCTGCCATTATTGGCTCCTTCTATAGTTCTGGAATGCACGTCCTTGCTGTTTTCTCCTCCCTGGCGCGCAGCGGAGCCACACAGAAGCCGCGGTGTACTCTGGGCACAATGCTTTGTCCATGTTGATGTCCACTCCGAGACTGGTGATGACCATTCTGGCATTTTGCAAACTGTCCTGGGCACCTGTAGATCTCATGCCTTCCTTGCCACTGCCTCTTTGGATCTCTTTGGTGTGCAGCTCCCATCATCATTTCAAGTCTTTCAACAATTCTCGAAATTCATGGTCACACTTGGCGCCTTCTTGTCTAGGATCTGTTGCTATGCCGGCTCCCCAATCTTCCGCAGTCCGTGACCTTGTCCCCTGCGCCGACTGCACGAAGTCTCGCGCCTTATTCAATTGTGTTCAGTGCTTTCATTGGCTCTTCCGGCTTTTGTTTGGCTAGGGACTTCACGCCGGTTGACTCAGCTTGATTGGCCTATACAGTTAGCTGTCTCCCCCTGTTGTTGGTGATCTCGTCATCGCCACGTCGATTGTCTGCACTTCCTTGTTGTGCACCGGGGGCTGCCAGCTCCCTCAAACCAGGAGTCTCCACTCAAGTACTGAGTCTTCCTTCTTCCTAATCACCGCCCAAGTGAGCGGGGCTCTCCTTGTAGAGGCGGAAGATATGGCGCTGGGAGCTTACAATTCCCTTCCCGGGCACGGATCCAGACAATAACGGTTTATGGGCTACCAGACTCCCCTCAGGAAAAAGCGAAAAGGTATCTCCTGCCGAGCACATGTGGCAAGAAGAATTTCTACTTCTATTTTTGGGGGTGCCCACGCGGGTGAGTTACGGCGACAGTTCCACCCCCAAAGATGCAAAAATATCCCCACTCAGGGGCCCGCCCGCTGCTGGCAACACCCACAAAAGGCGAGTTTTGTCTACAGGCTAGCCCTCTTTGTTTCTTTTGCCGGGAAATGAGGCAGGCTGCGTGGCCCATCCCTGGGATCGGCGCACGCCCGTGTTGGGCTTTGCCTCTGGGAGGTACGCCATGCAAAGGCTGTGCCCGTTGGAAACCAACACCCTAGCAAAGAAAAACTACAGATCATTCACCCCCTGACCCTGCGGTCCGCTGTGTGCATTTGGGGATCCACAAGGTGAGGAGCGTCCCTTTGAGGTGTATCTCTGTGTATGAATGCTCCAGGCCCTTCTGTCTGAGAACACTAGTCTTGCCTGGTTGCAACATTGCATGCTCCATTTGACTCTCCATTGAGGGGAAGGTAGTAACTCTCAGCGCCAGCCCCTCCCCTTCTCGTTGTACAATGCTACTTCACGCACTTTTTGCAGAACAAGTGAACAGCATTTTTGATATTTCTTGGTGGTCGGAGCACAAATGATTTTCCCCTTAGAACAAGACCACAACTAGAAGACTAACACTAACACAATCTCCATCTGTGGCTGGGGACTATAAGTTCCCCAGGTACAACATTACTCAGGCGGGCTTTGATGGATGACAATTGAGCTTAGAGGGCTCATCTTTGGTAAAAAGAGCGTGCATTGCAAAAGTCGCCCTGAAGACGGCGCATCGCCTAAACTAGATGTCAGCCTGGCCTCTGAATCCTCAGCCCCTTTTCGCCTTTTTTTGCCAGTATTTGGATCCGGCATTGGCCTTTCACGAATGGTGAAAGTCCAGCCACCTCCACCATCTTTCTCGGAATCTTTCTCCGTATCCGCCTTCGCCTCCTCTGGTTTTCTATCTGGACTAGGCTTTGAATCCTCCTCCACACTTTTGACCCCGGTGGCAATGTCGTCATCCTCAGCCTCGAAGAGCTTGTTCGGAGCCCATTCATCAGAGCGCAGAAACCGACGCTGCTTCTCTGAGAATATGGATATGTTGTCCAGAATGACTCCTCGGAAGAGCAGAAGAAAAGGAAGAAAATGAATGTGAGCAGATGCTTGTACTTCATGGGGCCCTTTGCAGCAGGAGTCCTCGCAGTTTCTGGCTATTTCGAGTAGGCATTGTCGCACAAAACTTTCGATTGGAGACCTCAACTCCAAGGCAGCCAATGATTCAATGATGTGCCGCTTGACAGCAGAAGGAACAAGTGAAAACTGAGCTCAAAGAATCAAACTTCTCCATGCTGCTATGTCATAAAGCTCAGTGGAATTGGCCCGCTTGTCCTCGACCATTCTGAGCGCCTTTCCGAGGAAGAATCCACAAACACATGGGTGATTTTTACCCGCCTTGCTCAACCACTTGAGCCGTGCTTCAGGCTTCAATGCCAAGGCCGTCTTAAGGTCAACCTGCACCTTGTGCCCAAAAGTGTGTCAAAGTGCAGTTCGACTATGCGAAGCACAAGGTAAGCTGCAGAATTTGATAGGCTTGTATGACATGCTGGGCGCTGGAATGAAGAGTCAAAACTACTGATTCTCCTTCGCAATAACATAATTACATAACAGAACTATGGCCGACTAACAAGCACCTGATTTAGGACAATGAGGCCACGCAGCTTCATCGACATTCTCTACTATCTTCTTCACCTCTCCTTGGTCAGCAGCTGAAGGTTGCCGCTAAGAGCGGCAAAATCATGACGACAGCTGTTTCAACTCAAGGTGCCCAGTTAAAGAAGTTGCCCCTCATTCTGTTGACCTGGCCTGACGCCCGCGTTCCCGCTGTACCCCTCAAGCCAGCCCCAGACCCCAAGCCCCCAGTTTTCCTGACTCTCTTGTGAAACTCACATCCATGAATTGAGCTGGCACTTGTGTGCTTGTGTCAAACTCGAAAAAGGGGCAAGCTTCACCGCATCGGCATGGGGATAGGGTGAGATTGACCCCCACCCACACTGAAATGGACAGCCGCCGGGGTCAAAGTTTCGGTGCTGGGACAGCTGTAGTTGCTCAACGAACCTACAGTGACTGATTCACAAGAATAAGATTCTTGCAGACACCTGGCGTAACAGCAGCTGCAGTCGGTTTCCTGGCAACAGCCCCTTTGGCCCTGAAAGATTTCTTCAGCAAACAGGCGCGGCAGCAAAGGTTCCAGTTGCAACACTTGTCTTGGTCGCGGCCAGGCAAGCTGACCAGGTTGTATTGCCAGGCCTTGCAAAAAATTGAAACCCTCAACCCCGGACCTGCAGGAATCCTCGGCACGCAACATGGTAAGTACCCCCTCGAAGTTCATAATCTCGATTGAGACAAACAGGGAATTCACAAGGATTGCTGCTGCTTCTGTGCTTCCCTACTCTTCCCCAATTCTCTGGTGGCCTACTGGAAAAAATGCCGATCAAAGCTCGGACCCGAAACACAAGGATGCCTTCAAAATGCTCTGAAGCGCTAGCTTCTTAAGTGTATGCTTCTCGAGTTGGGCAGTGCCTCCAGCATGCCACAACCTTGCCAGTCTCTGATACATCCAAGTCTCGCTTTTGACGGGTGACCACTTCTGCAGGCAATCGTCTGTTGAGAGGATTCGCATCCTCTCCTGACATGCCCCTCTTTCGAGGGTGTCGTTGCAGCACTTCGGCCGTCCATAGACTTTGAGCCAGAACCAAGCGGAATGATTCAAAGCAGGAAAGAAATTCATAACAGTGTGCTAACTTGAAATATCAACCACGCAGAGGAAGCACGTTCCCAGTATCGCTCAGTACATGCTGACGAATGTCAATGTGCAAAATCAAGCCGCAGCAGGTGCAGCACGGTCCCCAGCCTACTTGATGCTGCAGCTGTCCACATGTACGTCCGAAGCTTCCATGGCAAATACAAGTCAGCACGATCACCACCCCGCTCATGTGCTGGTAACGGTGTGGAAGTGTTTCAGAACTGATGCTCTTACTGAATGCTTCACCATTCCCTGGACTCAGCTTGTTCTGGCTCGGGAGCGCCCGTCACAGTGCAGCAGTGCAGGAGCAGCAGTGGAAGTCTCATCCACAATATCATCACGTGCAAATCGTGCAACCAGCCAAGACGCTGGGGCATTTACCCATTGCAGCTCCACCAACCTGAGCGAGGACACATCTAATAATGTTTCTGTGGTGCGTGTTGACTGAGCATCAAGACGTCCTTGGCCACCAAATAGTTCCTGGGCGCTCTCTGCCAAGAGCTGCAAAGACTGAGGATGAACACGGGAGCAGAACAGCTTGCCCTCCGTCAACTTCACGAGCAGCTCCTGGGAAACATCACTATATAAACTCATGCCACACCAAATGACTTCGATGGCTGCTGAGGATGTCCATCAGTGGCATGCCGTCTTTCGCCCATCGCCTCAGAGCCAACAGACCGAGGCCCAAATCTACCAAAGTCTATCAGTGTCTCAGGGCAGGACTCTGCACCAACAATCTCCCGAAAGCCCTCTTGCAGATCATCGTCTGATCAAGAACAGATTGCTGACATTAAGCAGTCCTTGTCATCTGCCATCGCCAGGAGACCAATGCAAAGCAATGTGGCTTTCAAAGACAACATACATGACACCACAGGATTGACGTAAGTATCGTAAGTTTCTCCGTACGAAAAAATATGTTTCATTTCACATGAGCTGAAGGGCTACAAAAGTTGAGAGGCTTAAGGGCAGGTCATGTTAACAAAAGGGGTGTTCTTTGCAGGTTGACAGGCCTTTTGCGTGCATCAAGTACAACCCATGAGCTGTGTGCGGGCGCTCTGAGGTCTCCATTCGTAATGATAGGATCCAAACGCGAATGTCCCCTATGAAGGGATTTGCATACGGCATGATTGGCTAGGTAGGGGACTGCACACACACAGTTTGAAAAATCGTATGCTTATGGCGGGGAAGAATGTGCAAGATCTCCCAAGGTCTGCCAGGCTGCCAGGCTGCCAGGCTGGGATCTCTCACAGGAGATTTGCTCAGACTTCTGGGGTGCTTCTTAGGGTTCTCAAACTTGATAAGAGTGCTTAGGGTTTCAATACATTGGCTTTGAGAGTTATTCGAGCCCCAAGTTTTCAAGTACACAGAGTGTCTGTGCTCAGTCGTCCCAATTCTTGTGAGCCCTGACTTGGATGCTGCACTGGTGATATGAGCTCGGATTAGTCGTGCTGCTGGTGCAGCCGTCGTCGTGGAACTTGCAGGAACAGCGGGAAATGCTGCAGTATAACGTCCTATACTATACTTTTATGTTGTAAGTATTCTGCAGTGTACGATGGTAGTACCCTTCATCTGCAAGACGCCTTGTCCTGTCCTTGGCCTGTTGCATGTGCTGGAGCAAACTTTGCGACACGGCGTTCAACACATTCTTGTTTGGGCGCATTGGACACGTCTCCTGTCGGCAAGGAAACCCGATGCTCGAAGCCTCAGCCTTCAACTGCGCGCAAGTGAAACTAAGCAGCACAACGCGCATGCACTGTCCTGAAATGTTGCGTAGATTAGGACCGCGGAAACGGTCCAAATAAACCATGGCAACGTCGGGTCACAAACCCCATCGGTACGACGAACTCAACGTAGTGTGTTGCAAGCAGCTGCAAGCCGATACTGCCGCACCGCACGCTGTCACCTGAACATTGGAGGTATGAATCTGCCCTGCAACCATCATGAAGGTCGGTGGTTTTGCCTGGCTGTGACAACACAACATACCAAAACATGAAGCAAGAGGAGTGGAGAGGGAATCAAGAGAGTGGAGACCGGAAAACAAAAGAGATTAAAAGAAGGGTGAGGACAGCGACCTCTGGCATTTTCAAGTCGCCACGGTACCCAATTGTTGCCAGGCAGCTACTGTACAATTGTCCGATCCGAATATTTCAGAACGCCATCAACGCGCTGGAAGATTCCATGACAAAGTTCAGATCAAGGATTCGTGAGCAAAACAAACCCCTTCGCACGTTTTCACGCATGGACAAACTCCGGCGCAGAAGTCGCTGAGCGAAAGCAAAAAAAACTGCCGGGGCAACAGCCAGTCCGGGTGGGGCGGGTGCCGAGGCCGAAGGCAAGCAATCAAGCGCAGACAGTGCACGAGTGCTGGAAGTCGCCGGGAAGAAAGGATGTAGGGAAGGCTCGCAGACTTGCGCACTTCGATTGTGAGGCTGCTCCCTGAGTTAAAAGTTAAGGACCGGAACCCAGGACCCTAAACTGGAGGAACTCGCACTTGACTACTCAATTTTGAGACCGAAGTTGGACCCTGAGTGACTGGGTTTGGAGTAATGAGATACCCTTGTTGGTCATGCGGAAGGCCTTTCACCTGAGCCCAACAGGACGACCCAGCCACAGATCATTTGCCAAAGCATACTTGCACAACCAGGGACTCTTTGTCGAAAAGGCATCCAAACAATCCACGCACACTAAAGCGGGCATATCTCCGGAGAGCATTTCCGTCGTGATGCGCCGCTTGTGCAACAGTACTGGAAGTGGACTCTCGGCACTGCTGACGTCCACGCTCGACGCTAACAACTCCCCCTTCGGAATCAAAGGCCACCGCTGCATGTAGCGATCCAATGACAAAAGATCCCAAACAAGCAAAAGCTTCTTCATGAAGCAATGCTCTCCCGTCAGGAAACAGTCCCTCATGTCCTTGCGCCAAAATGTTCGGCACAAAAAGCACATCCAAGGCGCTCTCGTGTCGGCGAAGGCGCTGCAGAATCCCAGTCCAAAGCAGAAGAGCGAAAGAACTCAGCGTAGTTGCTCACATAATGCCGCACCTGCCACATCCAGATCTAAGTTCCTAAATGCGTACAACACAATATCGAATCAAGCAAAGAATCAAAAGAAGATAACAAAACATCTGAACCACAGAAGCCTCGGAGGCAACGACAACGTGAGGACACAGCAACTCCAGGTGGAGAAACGTGTTGCGATACCTTTGCAAACCACCATGTTCCTCATCAATGTGGCGCAAAAGCTCCGCGCGAGTCGTGTAATGACACTCGCACAGCAGACAGGGCTGCTTCTCTATCTGCACGGCAGACATCGGCCAGACTCTCAATGAAGCATCTTCGCTTGGAACGTTCAAAGCTTGCATGCGTACGAAACGATGAAAAGGATTGCCCACCTCGTTGGCAGCGTCGCAAGCCGTCCATATTGTCGGACCAGGCAGCACAGCCAACAGCTTGCGACAAACACTCATCGGCCTTTCTCTTCCTGCCACGAACTCGAGCATCGCCCCGCTGACGATCATTTGCACCAAGCACGCACCTGACTGAGCCCTGTCCACCAGCATCCGGCTCCCAATTGGTGGCATTCGCGGATATTTCTCGCGAACCAGCCTTGCACTGACGGCCCGTTCGGGTATCCAACTGCTTTGCCGTCAACCGCCTCTTGCCACGAGGACGAGAAGGGCCCTCGTACGTGGCAGGTCTCTTGCTACTCACTCTTCGCAAGCATATAGAATCAGAAGCTCCGCCGCCAGCGTCTGCCGATTCGCCTTCCCAAGCCGGGTGAGCGAATCGGAGCACAGAATGCGATGAAGCACAGTCGGCAATGCAGACAAAGCAGCTTCATCGGCACGCGGGATGAAAGACCGTGCAGCTAAACCTACATGCGCCGTTTTGCCTCGAAGTCGAACGCGCTTGCGCAAAAACATCAGTCTGGGCCACTTGCAGGATTGCCGCTGATCGAATCTGGACACCACGCTGTCGTCAAAGGTCAACCAACCACATTCCGCGTGAACCCGGGAAGTGCAATGCTCGTCCGCGTAACACACGACCCCTGTGAGGTAGTACTCGGCCTGCAGACATGAACACAAAAACAACACGCACACACACGCACACACACACACACACACAAACGCACACACCCACACATACACGCGCAATCCCTGCCTTCCGCCGGTCCGTATGCCGGACCCCTAGCCGCTTCAAATCCAGTTTGCATCCCTTTCCCTGCGTCAAACATAGGATCAACACCAACGACGAAGGCCACTCTTCAGCAAAGATTGCTTTCATGATGCCATCCACTGTCCAAACTCCACGAGAAAATGAATCAGGCACAACAAAGATGCCATCCGACCACCGGACTTCATCCGAAGTTCTGGGACGTGAACGCCTCAGCATAGCGCGAGCTCTTGGGAGACGACTGCAACCATGCAATAAGAGCCTCGCTCGCGTTGGCCATGCCACCGACAGGGAAGGAGCCAACGTTCGTGACGTAATGCCGTTCCAAAAGAGAAAACGGCGCAAAGATTTCCCAAAGACCAGAATTCGATGCTCGAAACACCTTCGCCAGCTCGACGCCAAGAGGACCCGACTGATCCTGCCCTGCCAGAAACGCCTCACGTAGCGGCGGACAAAAGCGCACACACTGCACCGCAGCGTTGAGCCAGCAGCTGTTGCCAAGACTACCAACCCAGATCCCGAAGCCACGCGGAGCCACGAGCGAACTCCTCCATGGACAAGTGCTCCTTCACCAACAACTTGGCAGCTACAGTCAAAGTTTCATCCACTCGAATCGACCGTTTTGACCGACCGGTCAGCGTCTCCTCCACAGTCCCTCGATCGAGCCACTCCATCACTGCCAGACGCGTCTTGACGGCCCTGTAGTTACCACTGTTTTCCTGCCGCATCTCTGACAACAAAGCCCGAGCAGCACCGACCGACCGCTCTTCCGCACCTTTGAAAGGACTCCAATCCTCATTTGCCAAATCAAAGGTGAGCCTCACACGACCTTGTGCCGTTCCAAGGCCCAGTCTCATACGAGCACGCCAGCCATCAGAATGCCGCTGTACACCCGAGAATGCATGCCTTTCCACGACCGAGCGACAAAACCGGCGATGCTTCGAGCCCAACCCCTGCAAACCTGCAAACCACAAAAGATCCAAAAACACCACACATACACACTGCAGAAACACACCATGCTCGTGCTCCACTCGCTGCGCCTCGGGCACGTCCTCCAGACTCATGCAGTGGACCTTATTCCAAAAGTCATGCAGAGCGTCCTGCTCAACAAGTGCCCACACAATCTGAGAGCCCGACACTGCACAATGCGGCCATGCGAAGACGCAATCTGGTTGGAAAGAAAATGCGTTCCCGTGCGGAGCACCCTCAAAATTTCGTAGCTTCTTCATCAAACATCGCGCTCCCGTTCGGAGCAACCTGAATTTTTTGATGCAATTGCGCTCCCGTGCGGAGCATCCTCAAATTATCGTAGTTTCTTCATCAAAAACCGCGCTCCCGTGCGGAGCATCCTGAAAAATCAATGAAAATCGCGTTCCCGTGCGGAGCATCCTGAAAATCTCGCAGAAAATCGTGCTTCCGTGCGGAGCATCCTGAGACGTCCGGTCGGTGCTGGACAAGATCCGGGCGGTGCTCGATGAGATCCTGGTCGCGGGCTTAGTTGTTTCCCGCTCTGTTGCGATTTGCGAGGTAGGTCTCATTTAGTGTTAATTTTCAGGATGCGCACGGGAGCACGATTTTGAACGAAAGAACGACAAAATCTTGAGGATGCTCCGCACGGGAGCGCAATTTTCTTCAGAATTTCAAGATGCTCCGCACAGGAGCGCGATTTTCGTCCAAATTTTCAGGATGCTCCGCACGGGAGCGCGATTTTCTTCAATATTTTCAGGATGCTCCGCACGGGAGCAGGATTTTCGTCCAATTTTTCAAGATGCTCCGCGCGGGAGCGCAATTTTCAAATTTTCAGGATGCTCCGCACGGGAGCGCGATCTTCAAAACAAGACGACCTTGAGCGGAGCATTTTGGTATGGAATTGGTATAGGATCCATCCCGTAAACGATCAAATTTTGAAGGACGATGCCGATGAATCCTATTCCAATCCTACACCGGAAAGCTCCGCTAAATACCTCCCTGTTGAGCTCAGAAAGCCACCTCGAACCTCTAGGATTGGTATAGAAACCCTCGACATCATGGTTCAAAAATTTCCGAATGCTCCGCACGGAAGAGAAATGTCGATCAATTTTGATGAAGATAAATCCACGAAATTTCGAGGATGTCTCGAGCGAGAGCGCGATTTTTGAAGATACAAACATCATCAAAACGTCAAAAAAATCGAATTGTCTCGCGCGGGAGCGCAATTTTTGAAAACGCAAAATGTTGAATTTTGTGGATGTCCCGCACGGGAGTGCAACTTTCAAAAATCCAGGCGCGATCGGTTCGCGTCCGGACCTCTCTACCAAGACCACTTTAAAGGCGATGTCTCTTTTTTTGATCGAAAATCCATAAAATACGCCGATGTTTTGAGGATCTCTCGACCAAGAGCGCGATTTTTAAGCGAACAAGGGCGCGTCCCAAATGTTTGCGCGACGGACGAGCATGCGGATGTCAGCGGGCGGCGGTGCATCTAAACAATCAGAACCCCACACTGAATGTGGGGGATGATAATAATGATGGTGATAATCATAATCACAGCAATAAAAAACGATTCTAGTGATGATTACAGTTGTAATAATCGCAGAGATGAAAAGGACATTCGCCAATTCAAAGTAAGGTTCTCCAAGCTGCGGGGGAAATACAGTTGGACCAAATCAAGTGGAAATGCGCATGTCGTCGTTTACAACATGGGTTCATGCGGAGCGTGGACATTGATGTTTCCAGCGCTATGTGGGACCATGATATGAGATCACATTTGTGAGGAATGCTCTATCAGAGAAGTTCCAGTTGAATCCCACGGCGTGCGTCAATAGATCTTCAAAAGGATAGTGTTACATGGACGATCACCGGCACTTCTTGATAAAGATCCCCGTAATCGCGCTTTACAATGGCACTTGCATTTTAGGTAGAAAGTTTTTGCGTTGATCTTCAAGACACGATAGTGCTTGCAACCCCATGGGGTGGATGTTGGTCATGAAAAAGGCTAATTTCAACCTGACAATAAAAGCTCTCTTCTCAGATCTTGTTTTGCGCTTTTGGTCTACGGAGGCTGGGTGGGGATAGCACTAGGTCGTGCAGCTCGCAGGAAGTAAACAAAGGCGATGCCAGCTTCACATAAATAAAAAAAATAAGCACCTGAGAGGAACTCAGCCATGGAAGGTGCAGCTGAGTTTGAACAGAATATGAAGCGAATGTACTGGTCACCTACTGAAAATGTGAAGGTCTCGGGAGGGCAGTGTTGGGACCCAATGAATTCTGTGTAGGAACTGGAACCGCAGGCTTTGTCCACGTTCAATGTCCTATGAAATCTGGTTGGGCAATTAGAGTAAGCTTGATTTTTAAAATATGGTTCACAAAAACGACCTAAGGGCCCGACTTGCGGCAACAGGTGTGAAGCACTCTGTTCACGTGCAAGTATGGGCCTACCATGAGTCCTACCCTCCAGCATGGGACGCAGCTGGACAATTGCAAAGAGAAGTAATTGTCACCATAAATCTTGACGCGGGGGCTGCTTATACTGGCACATCTTATGTTGCCAAATGACCAGTCCAGGCAGGCGTGAGAAGCTCCTGGACGCCTAAACACTCTCAGAAGTGCAAACGACTCGAGTGCTTCCCATTGATCAAAGCTTACTGCAATATGTTATTACGAATCTTTTGTTGGTCGTCAGCCGAGCGCTGTACAGGATCCCCTCTTGACTACAAGAAGGCGCTCAGCAAGGCAAACACTTTGGCAACATCAGGATTGGCAGACACCTCAGGCGGAGATGCTAAGGTCAAGTGAAACCTAGCAAACATTAGCAAACAAAACAAGCTCTGGAGTTGAGGTTCCTGCACCTGGAATTTTCGTCCTGCAAGAATGAGGCTCCATGCTGCACCGGCCCTCCACCAACCAGGCTGGCATGAGGCGGCAGCCCGGCAGCATCCACCAATGGCTTGATGTCTGAAAGGTATCTGCGACCGATGGCAGTGATCCCTTGCATTGCGCCAATCATGAAGCAAGCAAAAAATCCCTGACTCCAAACAAAAGCTGGGCCAACCGCTGCGCATCCTGATTCTGCAAAGGCCATCATCACCCCGAGCCTCCTCAACACTTTTGACCTGGGACATCGTAGTGTTTAACGTCGACTTGTAAGGAACTCTCGAAGGTCCGGAGCCAAGCCCGAGAAGATGCACAAGAAGACCGCAGCCTTGAAAGTTGGACCATGCCATCAAGCTTTTCACAGCATGGCACTGCTTAGCCGCAAGCTGTTTCTTGAATGGCATGATCAAGTTCCGCTCGTCCTCGGCTATGTATCGGGATGCCAAGCAAACACTGTGACACACCCAGCAACTGAGGTTGCAGTCGTTTTTCCAATGCATCTTCCTGCATCATGCGCGCGAACACGAAATGTGGCGATTCAATCAAAAGACTCTGACGTGACAAGTGGCAGCGGCATTGAACGTGGTCAGCAGCATGCACACAAATAAGGAACTTGTGGGCAACAGTGTTGAAGCGACTCACGTATCATACAAACGACGAGTAATTGGGAAGGCTGCCTAGGATTAGTCCCATACCAATGGTGTCTTCATCACACGCCTGGAATTGCCTGGTGAACTAAAGGTGCAAACCAAATTCATCTATCACGGACAAGGGGCGCAGGCTGATTGAAACTTTGGCCTCTGCATCTTAGAGATTCCGCCTCTGGTTTTTGCAAGGGCTGCATTTGTGAAACGGAGCCCTACTCCACGTCACTCAACACATCGGCAAGCCCTCAGCCGCATTCCAAAAGTTTCGCGCCAGCTGAGCAATCCAAAAGGACTTGCAATAACAGCGTTTTCAACCTGAACACTTACAGTATTTACAACGTCGACATTCCAGCAAACAGCGGGCAGCGGCACCGAATTTGGGAAGCTGTGTGGTGCGGCCTGCACCAGCTTCTTGGCAATGGCCAGTTCTGATCGGACGGACTGTAAGTGGTCCAGACCTGGGAATCACGGCTATTCCTGATCACATGCTTCAGCAGAAAGTGTCCGACCAAGCACCATACTCTTTCTAGCCACCGTATGAAGGACATTCCAAATGTGCATCGAATCACGGTCCTGGCATGGACTGGAGCTCGGAAGCGAATGTTGAGGCACAGAGGAACATCAGGCCTCGCCCATCAAGGCCACCTCAACGACTGCTCGCGGGGCAAGAACCTGCAAATTGTGCCTGTTGTATTTGACACCGTTTCCTCATGCCTCCAGGCCTTTCTGTTCAGCAACGAATCAATGGTGATTTCCAGCCCTTCGCATGTGTTTAGCTCCCGTTGCTGCTCTTTAGTTTGCACGTGATCCAAGGAGCTCACTCTGACCAGATGCCCGCCAGAAATTGAAGATGCATTTGACCAACGTCTGGCCAAAGCCTCACGGCGGCATGGCCAGTCACACGTGCATTCAGAATGACCATGAATAAGCGAGGCACATTGGCTCTCCAAAGAAGAAGTCACCAGGTCTTTAATTTTTCCGGGCAAACATGCTTGAACTGTTGAGGCGGCAAATAGCACAAGACCAAAACCGGGCCACAGGTTTGACTAGCCCTCAGGACACATTTCTCAGCCTTGCCAGCAACATTCGTGTGTAGCATCAGCTTGACAATGTAAAATCTCTCCCCACGCACCATCCGCCAACAAGGATGCACACTGCAAAGACTGGTGTAAAACCAATTCGGTGGCAAATCCATCGGGAACCGCGCATCGCAAAATTTGTTCTTCGGGCGGCCCCTTGCAACTTCTTGCCTACTTGTTAGGTTCTCACATCTTAGGGATTTTTGCGCTTTGTCAGCCCCAATAGCTTGCTCCAGAAAGGCCATGCGCTGCCCCATTTCTTCAGTGGCTTGCAGGATCTGCGTGGTGCGCTCCTCAGCGTTGGCGCGCTCTGCGGTGGTGGCAATCAATTCCGTGTCGTCAGCGTACGCCAGGTCATAGAAGCGGGGCTTGTAGCTGAAACTCCATGGCAAGTAATTGCCATCCTCGTGTAGTTTGGCTGTGCGCGTCACGAATGGGCATAGTTCACAAGCAGGAACATGTGTGGTGCCAATAGGCATCCTTGGCGCATATGCGGCTTCTTGTCCCCTGCGAGACTTAAGTTGGCCCATGTTGGCCGACTGAAATTATCCGGATGTGCGTAAATGCTGCATGCTGTAGCTGCTTAGGATCCTGTTGCTCAGTCGCTATTTGCATTGTTTGGCCTGGCTGATCTCGCAGCCAGGGGATCCTTTTGAGGAAAATGTAGTCCCATCGAATACGCTTCGTCCACTTCATTTTCATGCTGCGATCGCTCTCCTGCAGTTCGCCTTCAGCCACTGTGTCTTGTTGCGAGTAGCCTGGTTGCGGATCTGCTTGTTGTGCCGGCTTTTCTCAACCCCATCCTGGCTTTGCTCTGGCCTGTGAGCGTTGCCGTATGAGATCCCACGTCTTCCGCGATCCATGGGTGTTTGCGCCGTGGAGGCTTCTGGAATTCGCACGGCGATGGCTTCCTGCACGGCTGTTTACAGCTCCACTGAATGTGTCCGTCGCAGGCTGTGGGGTGGTTGGGCTGTGGTCCTCCCTGTGTGACGGCGGCGCTGCTCCCTGACTGTGCCTTGCAACAATTGCGCAATGCATTGGTTGAACTGTGGCTTCTGCCTCCTCTGCGGATTTCCTGGTGCAGTGGCTCCTTTTCTCCTTGCTCTTGGACGCCTTGGCTCTAATCCTCAACTCCACCTTGCAAAGACTCCACATTGGTGAACATGTTTCTCCAAGGCCTTTTATGTAACTGCAACAGGTCCCCTTTTGGAAAACTCTGAGTGCCTGTGATCCGTCTTGATCATCCTTGTCCGTGGAAAACACACAGGGTCTCCGTGGATGAGCTCAAACAATCTGACTGCCATAGAGCAATTCTGAGGCAATGCTTTTTGCATGATCTCCGTCAGTCAAGATGACCAAATTAGTTTGGATACTTCAAGTACTTGAAATTTCAACGCAAGAATCAAGACCTGGACTGTTCTGCAACCAATGAGATCATGTATGTAAACAGGCCAGGAGTGGCCAGGAAAATTGTCATTTGAATGCAAACTGCTACCGGCGTTGGAGGGGTTGTCTTTCCTTGCATTAATGTGAGGGTGTGTCCACAATCAGGGATTTCCCTTAAAAATGATGATTCTGAGAGGCTTACAATGCAAGGGGATTCTTTTTGCTGGTGAACTTGTTCAGGCGCCAGCTCTCTGGCCGAAGCATCCCGATCATGAGCACTACTAGCTCATTATCCAGATTTGCCGAAGCGAACTCTCAGGAAATATCTCATAGAACGCAACGGCCATGTGACGACCGTTGACAACATCAAGTTTAGACTTCAATCGCGCAGCCCTCCAAGAATTCAGCACTGGCTGGAAATGGCCACAGCTGCCAAGTGGAAGAACCAAAAAGCAAACAAAATTCATCCGCTCCGAACATCCGCACCCCTTTTTTGTGGTTTGCTGGCATCACCAACTGCTTCCACCAACAATGTGGAGCATGCATCACCGCGTAATTCTAAAGCGGTGCCAGACTGCAGACATAACATCTGTACATTCCAAGCACTACCGCTGGGGTGGCTTGGGATGCCCAGAAGTTGGGCACTGCAGCATGAGATCAGGGTATCTCTGGAATATTTTGGGCTGGGCGCAATAGGGATACTCTTAGGTTGGGCATGGCAGGGATACTCTGTGGCTGGCACTGCAGGGGGATACTCTGCGCTGGTCTGCGGCTGGGCTCTCCAGGGATACTCTGTGGTTCGGTACCCCACGGATACTCGTTGGTGGATGCTCTGCGATTGGGCCCTGGGCAGCGGAGGGCGAGGAGATGCGAGGAGAACATAGACGGCTTCAAATCCAACAACCCCACTGCGAGGTTGGGGAAAAAGGCCGCAAAAAACCTGTTGTCGGTACTTTTCACCGCAAAAAGGAGGAAAAGAAAAAAACTGAGACGCCTCAGTTAGGAGCTCGCATTTATCAAGCAAAACCACACCCAGGAACGCAGTCTTTGCGAGACCCTCCACTGGAGACTCAAATGCCTGAAACTTGTAAAATGCTCTCTTCCTGACTTCAGTTGTGTGGAGTCCATGCGCCGGGCTGTTGGCTCCGCTCTCATCACCAGGATTCAACTGCATCAAGACCTGCAACCGAAGGTGCTGAGCAGTCTGGTAAACTGGCACTTGAGGCTGTGCACTGTGCCTGTATCCCACCCCGAAATCCTATGAAATTTGCACAAGACGGCCACACCTCAGCATGCCCATCCTGCGATCAATTGGTTGTCAGGGCACGACTGTTTTGCTTAGACCTCTTGCGCTGCAAAATCGACTATTCGATCTTAGCATATACATACACATATGTATAGATGTGGTTATGTGCATGCGAATCTATAGGTACATATGTGTGTATACACAATTAGGCCTCTGCAAACAATTTAAAAAGAAATTACTTCTAAGGCAACACAGCAAAATTCTGCGCGTTTCTTCTGACGTGCCTAAGTCACCTGCACTGAGTGTCATGTCTCTACCATAACCGTGAGATGTTGATGGCGTAGCAGCTTCCGAAGTTGGTCGCACCGAACTAGAGCAAGCGGGGCAAACGCACCAGTTGGCAAATATGCTTGTCCAAGTCATCAAGCGCTGGAATGTCAATGTGAATTAAGGACGTCGGGCTTTCTTTAAGACTTGCAGACTGAGCTTCAGCCAGGCTCTGGCCCAATTTCAAACCAGGCCCATCCAAGTTGTAGGCTTTGATCACTTCCTCCGTCAACGATGGCCGAACAATCATCAGAAAGCGCGGCCGCGGAGACCCCAGTTTACCAAGGCATGCTGCCTGCAGCAACTCCCCAAGAGCTGGTTCGAGTCCATCACCACGGAATTCCAATGGGCCAATCTCGTCGATTAGTATCCAGTCTGTCCGCTGACCGGTCAAGGAGCTCCCGCTATCTCTGAGGTATACCAACTCGGACCGAGCGGCTGCAAACCCGTCCTGACTGAAAACAAAGTTGCCTACCCGAGTTCCTGCAACTGTGTCGGACAACTTGCTCGCGTCACAGCCATCGCCAGGATTGCCATTGTTTAGCTGGAACGGACGAAACTCTGCCTTGCTAAGTAGACGCAAGCAACGGCGTCCATTCACAACAGGAACTACGAGGCCGCCAACTCTTAGACCTGCCTGTTGCATTTTGGAGGCACAATGCTCAAGGAAAGTAGTCTTCCCTGCAGAAGGCGGCCCGCTTACAATGAAGAACTGCGCAGATTCGGCCCACGGCTCCATCTTGGCGGTGCTGCAACGCACAAATTTCACAGCTAGCTCTGGTCTTGCATTTCGCACAGCGCATATCACCAGATCTGTGGATCTGCAGACTGCACAACTAGAAAAGCCAACAATGCCAAACGGAATGCCTGTGCGACTACATCAGACAAATCATTGCGTGCAATCGGAGCCACCAGTAGAACGTTCCACGAGTGCAGGCTGACAGACTGCAGGTAGGGTCAGCATGTGAAGAGCTGCATACCTATCACCCCTAGAGCAAATGCACCCCCGCCAGGATCTTGGCCATGTGCGTTGGGGTCTTGTGACCCTGCTGCAGCATGACCGTGAGGACAAGCTCGGCCACCTCCTGCAGAGAAGGCCACCAGATCTTTCAGCTCTCTGCAACGCACAAAAAAGCCATCCATGCTCACTATTTCCACTACATACTAATTTCAGCAACAAATGATTCAGCCACCACCGACAAATGGACACCACCAATGCGAGGGCTGGCAAGCATGATCTCCTGGACAAGCTCTCACAAAAGAAGTGGCACTTCAGATAGTGATGCAGCAGAACTATAGAGGCCGGGCCATCAACGACAAGGCAAGAAATGCCCAACATCTTTTTTCAGCTGTCCTGAAAAATTGAGAGGACTTGCCAAGCAAGAAGGACTGCAAGGCTGGCAGGGATCATGCGAGGAATGTATTGGAATCCTCTGGCAGTAGGTTAGGCCTGGCATTTATGGCCTACGCTCGGAGATGTTCGGTCAGTTGCAAAAGAGTCCGTGCATAGAATGGCACAGATATTGCACCAGCATCAGCAAAAACAGGACCGCCCTCCAGTGAATATGTGGATGTGCGCGCATGTCCATGTCTCCACTAAGCCTTTTCCGACCGTTGGAAGTCCAGTTGGAGGTCCTAAGCTACGATTCATCTTGTACGACTTTTTGGCGCTTGGGGGGCGCCTTGAATTTTGGCTCGGTGCCGCAGGGTTTGGCTTGGTTTGAGGGGGGGGTATGAGGTTTTCGAGGTTATTGCCTTGGTTTCAAGCTTCTAACAAGTGTGCGTTTGTGCTCCGACTCTCTCCGGAATTGAGGACTTGCCAAATCAATCAAGCAGCCACTTGTGGCTTTCAGTTCTTACTTCGATGCTGGCAGCTTTAAGCCCATAAGTTCTTGCTCGAGCCAAGGTGTCTCTCTTTTCTGTCTTGTCAATTGGGCCTGCTTGATTGGCATTGCTCGATTGGTCGGTTTTCGCTTTTCCCCTTACCCACAGTGGTCGGTATGTAGTGAAGCCAGTAGGATTACAGTAAGACTTGCCGTGTGTTTTCTCCTGGGCGCAGCTTTATACAAGGGAGGGAAGATGAGGCGGGCACCAGATGGACCTGCAGCTCCACAGGCCCATGGCTTCAGACAGGCATCTCAGTTTTTGGTAAACTGAGGCAAGAGTTAGGTTTCTTCGATAGGCTAGTGGGGAACGACCTTTGTCGAGGTTCTACTCGTGGTGTTGAGATGTGGCGAACAAATTTCATCTACCCCAGCACCCTCGTTCCGGGACAAAAGTGCTCACAAAATACTACATACTGTGCATTTGTGGGAGCCTCGCGGGAGACGGGATGCCTCACGTTCTTCCCTGACATTCCAGGACCACCCACACTGTCAAGTCCTTAGTCCTCGCATGCCTTTAAAAGGTCCTTCCTAGCTCTTCTCTGCTCTGCTCTGCTGACTTCCTCAAGAGTGATCTTTCTTCCACTGCTGTAGCAAATCGTTTGTGCAGTACTTCCAAAGCCGGCACAAGGCAAAGGTCCGCCTGCAGCTTTTGGGCACAGCTGATAAGCAAAAGCAGGAGGCACTCAAGCTGTATAATCACAGTGTGTGAGCACATGATGAAAAAGGGCGACGATGATAAACTCCATCGATATTGGCTGGCGCCTAGAACACTTTGTAAAAATTTCGCTGCCTACCTCAAGTTGCCATGGCTTCGAAGGCAGCTCTCCAAAGTCATCGTGGTCCTCAACAGAATCAGACAGCGCTGATCATCCTTGCCGCGCTCTCATGGGCGACTCAGCTAACAGCTAGAGCAAAAGTTCCCATACCAGCTCAAAGCTCGCTGCCTTGGTCACTGTGTCCATCTTTGGCCGCTTGGGGTTGGGCAGGTCACTTTCTTCCCCATCCTGTCCACATGCCCTTGTGCTGCCTTCCTTCAAAGACTAGGTTCAGCCTTTTCGCTCTGTTCGGCATCCACCTGTCAACCAAAGAGGCCGCTTCTACCATGATGACAAAGGAAAAGGACCCTGTCCTCAGCTCTCATTAACCTCAATGATTGCTCGGCTGCTCACAGCACCAATGGTAGCAAATGTCTGCCACGCAGATAGCTTCGGTGCATGTGGAGCCAACAATAAGAAAGCAGCCAGCGACAGAACTCAAGCACTTTGCCAGGATTGGCATCCTCAGGGAAGTTCAATTTCTCATGACTCGCACTTCGTTCATTTGACTCATGGGCACCCAGCCTTCAGGCGGACAAGATTGATCATGCGTCCAAATTGCGGTTTGGAAACAACCTGCTGCCAGTGTGCAAAATGATCCGGGCACAGACACACATATCTAGTGATTTGCAGACATACCACAGAAGAGTCAGAAGAGCTTTCCTTCCACATGTTGCTGCTGCGGCGACTGTCTAACACCGTCTAACACCGTTGCATGCATAGCTTGGCTGCGAGCTGCCAGTCCACTTGTTGGCTTTGGCTCAAGTGGTGCCAGTGCATGTAGCGCCTGCAACATGTCGCATTGAATTATGCTGCCCCTATCTCTCTCTCTCTCGCTCGCTCTCTCTCTATCTCTCTCTCTCTCTCTATCTTTTTCCTCTGCGCAAGGCTGTTTGTCTCAGCCCGTCAGCACCGACCAAATTATCAAGCTAGGTTTTCTATTATGTGGAATTGTGCTTTGACGGCTTATGGAGAACCTTATTCCATACAGGATGTTGTTGGGCGCTAGATTTTACCTTGCGATAAAGGAGCGTATTGTCCATCCATACCACGCTTTGGGTAGCATGCACTGAGAGCACTTCCTGAGTATTGGGAATCCGAAAGTAATCATTGTGGATATCTGCATGGTGGGGAGCGGAATCTGAGGCCAGATAGTCTATACGATTTGAGGCCTCAGTCATACAGGACTCCGTCCAATGGAGGCGAGGCTTGCCTACCCTGTTCGGACCTTGAATGAAACGGTAGGCGCCCGAAAGCATAAAGGCCGCATTGTATTCTAGCGAATCTGAATGTCTAAGTATATGACCCAATAGGCGAAGCCTATCATGGGAGTAAATTTGGGAAGGAGAGATAATACGGCAGCAGGAAAGGGCAAGACCAGCCAAATACTCGTTAGAGCAATCAATGTCAGAAGGGTTAAGGACTCGATGGTAATACGAGGATTTGATCTTGAAAATACGCCGAAGAGACTTGAAGTGGACAGCATTAAGTCTTGTTAGCTGAGAAGGGGATAGAAATGCACTATCCATGGCGTACATAAGTATAGAAAGGACTATGGATCTATATACCGCAAGTTTCCACGAGGGAGGCAGGGAACTATGTGATAGAAGGGGCTTAAGTAACTTAGAGGAGTGTACGGCTTGAGTAATTCTGAAGGACACATTTTTACGGGCTGAGCCCGATGCATCAAGGAATACCCCTAAGTATTTCACTTCCTGAGATATTTAACGCTGGCGCGGAGGCGCACCGATGGTGTATTTATTCATTTTTATTCATGAGGCCTGAAGCATTGTGCACTCGGTGAGTGGCTTTGACTCCCAACTTGCTGTCATGCAGACGCCCACAAGCAGTAAGCGCCGTTTGGCAGCATGTTGAAAGCAGTTTAGGCTCATGGCTACGGCATGCCTAAGCTCACCAGAAAAGACTCGACCTGCTTGGGTTTCAGGAGCTTCATTTCCCGCAACCATGCTTGGCGACGTTGCCAATTTGAGCATATGGATCGTATCATGGACCTCTTGAGCGTGGCTGTGGATAGGAGCCATGTTCCCATCTGCATAGGCATAGCCGGCAAATCATACACAGTAGACAGCGGGCAAACAGAGAGGAAATGGAAAAGAGAATCAGCCACTCGGTTGCCATGTGTCAAGCAAAACAAGCAGCAGTTGTGTCGAGATACGTGTGAGTCTGCAGACAATGAAGGTGACATGTCTCCTGCCCGCAGGCCGTGTCCACCACAGAACAGTCGGAGCACAAGAATGGAGCATTCCATGGTCAAACCCGGGCACGTGAATAGGCTCACCATGTTAGTATGCGAGTCTAAGTTTGCAGCCAAGTGTATTGGAAAGTGGGTCAAGTTGCAGTGCCGAGCACAGCTGTCGACCACCTCACGCCACCCCAGTTCACGGCAGGTTTGACGGTATTGCTTCAAATGAGCCCAGAAAATGACACGATCTGGAGGGGAATCCTGGGCAAACACATTCCGAAGGTCGCTGCTAACCTGATGCGCCCACGTGCCAGGCACAGTGCATGCTAAGGGAAAGATACGGTGCATCAGGTTGTTCTCGTCATGCCTCATGCGAACCCAGAGACTTAGGCGGCAAGCACCATGTAGGTAAGACCATGGTACCCATCCCAGGCATGCAAGCGGGGATGGCTGGGGCGACCTTTTGTTGTGACCAAGAAGCATGCGACCGGCCTTGCGCTGTAACAGGTCGACCCACCTCACCTGTGCAGGAGAGAGTGGAATGGCCGCTACCAGCCACCAGACCAAAGGCTCAACATATTGGATCCACAGGCGTTCCAAGTGAGCTAGTGGTACTTGATTCACTGTGGCAGAGAGTAAGGCTCCCAAGTACCTATACAACGAAGTCCGCGGCAATGGCTTCCCATACAAATACAGGTCACGATGGGACTGTGAGCCCAACTGTTGGGAGATAAGCACCGCTGACTTATCAGCTCCGAGGTTGAAAAGCATACGAATATGGTGCGCCCAGTCAGAAGCAGTATCCAGTGCGCGCTGCGCCGCACACCAGTCACCTGAAAAAAGCGCCATGTCATCAACAAAGCCTGAGGCTGTGAGAGGCACATGGGCCCCATCCAGCGTGATGTAGCACGGGGTGTCCTGATCACAAAGCCCATCGTAGAGAACCAAAGTGAGCGCAACAAAGAGAGCAGTGGACAAAGCACCACCTTGCGGTAATCCAACTTCATGCTTGCGCGGGTTACGAAGGCGCCCCATAACAAATGGCTTTGACCAGATGCTGCTCAGCAGTGTGTGGATGATCCGAATGTCATCGTCGCGCAGATGTGGCACCCTCCGCAAATATGAGATGACGGCGAGCGGCGGCGGTCTGCAATAGGCAGACTGACCATCCAGGAGGATCACCACACAATCAATCAATCACATGTTGAGCCCTTAGCCTTAGCAGGTCGCCCATGAACGCTATGGCGAGGTCAGGGCCTTTGCTACCTCCAAGTTGCCACGGCAGTGCTTGCACGCGAATAGCAGGCCAAATGCGCAGAAACAAGATCCGATCAAGGAGCTTGAAGCCCAGCGGCATGAGAGAGATAGGCCGATGTGACTCAATACGATTCTTGGCCTTGCCTGGCTTGAGGAGTGGTATAATGACCACATGGCGCCACACTGGGGGTATGAAATCGCACAAGATGGTCAAGTTGAGTAAGCCTATGAGACAAGCTCGAAAGGCTCACACGGCGGCTTCAAGATGGAAACAGGAATAGGCTCCGTGGATGGTGCAGCAGCCGAAGCATTAATCCCGGCTACCGCATCGCATAATTCAGTCCATTGGACAAGGCATCCAGCACGAGCTTCAATAGGTGTTGAGGCTGATTCACGTAGCCATTGCCGGCTTTCACGGAGCTGCGTGCTTGACGCTTCACTGGGAGGGTCAAGATGTGTACCTCAAATGATCTCTCAGATGCACTTCAGGTGCTCCGTGTTTAGTCTCGTATAATGGAGACTCGGGATAACTCCAACTTTCCCGTCGCTGGTGTTTGCTGTCCCGTCGTAGCATGAACACCAGCGTAACGTAGAGGCGCCCCAGAGCATCGTGAATGGGGCCCAGCTGGGGAATGCCTTCAAAACCTAACGTTGAAGCCAGCTTGATGTCATCTTGATCTCAGACCATACGTAACAGTCCGGATGGAAGGTTCTCGAACCTACGGACGGGGTCCGCGATATTGGCTTTGGCGGGCACTCTTTCCAGCCGGTGTGCGATGCCCCTACGATTGCGCCACGCCCAGTGGGCGCTGATCGGGGAGTTCAACGGCTGATGTTCGCCGACTCCTTTGATGAGTGCACGCCGAGCGGCCTCGTTGTCGCAACACTGGACGTAGAACTTGCCGAGCAATGGTTCAAAGGTGCGCGGTGCTATCAAAGCCACCCACGCTTCCAACACGTAGATGGACGCCGTGCTGGAGCTGAACTGTTTGAGGACGTCGGTCGGGAGGCGACCCTGGAAGTACCAGGCGTGGTCGTCATTGCCACGCGTGAATATCACCGCTCCCCAACCATTGTCGCCTTGGTGAAGTCTTTGGGGTTCCATTGGCTCGGCACCTCATCGCCGGGACGATGAACGGTGTTGTCCGCCACGTAGTATGCGTCGGTGTAAATCACGGCGAAGTTAATCATGGTTGGCTGGCGAGGTATGCGCATGGGCTGGCAGTGAGAGATTATGTCGAGGAGCGCCCAAAGCGCTGCCGGGGTAGGTTTGTCGAGGGCAGACTGAGAACTGTGGGCCCGCGCATATATCGCCTTCAGAGGCGCACGGCCGACTTTCCCAAACAGCCGGCCTTTGAGGAAGTTGCACTTCCCTGCCATCCGTCTCGCATGATGACAGGCATTGCTGTATCTCGGCTTGCACGCGGTGTACTCGTTGTGGGCATGGTGGGAGGACCACGTGATGTTGCTCGTGATGTTGCTCCACAGTGATGCTGACGCCTTGTATTTTGTGGGTCGCGGCTGGTGGCTGTCGTTTGGACGGCTTCATCCTGTAACCGAGGGCGCCGTCGAAGTCCTCGAATGCCTGGAAGCCGGACTGAGAGTGCCCGGATCTTGGTGCTCCCGCGATCGTCCACGTAGTGCATGGACCCGAGACACGGAGACCAGTGCAGAGAGTTGGTCGCGCATGGCGCCGGTGGAGTTGTGTTTGGGCAAAGGACGCAAGCTGAGCATGATTCGGCGAGACGTGCGGGAGGTCCGAAATGAAAGACATGAGCTCGGAAGTCACAGGGTCGTAGTAAGGCAGGTGCGCAGCCATGCTTTCCGCCATGTCTATGATGGCTTCCACGGCATGGGGCGACGGGCCCAGCGTCTTCCTCGGTGCCCTCCACCGTTACTTGGACGGAGAGAGAAGCCAGGTCTCCTGTCTGGCAAACCTCCCTGAACTCCGGAGACAAAAGCTGAGCTTGGATAGCGGCGAGAAAGCCGCCTTCCCGAGTGAGAACAGGCAAAATTGCACAAGGTGGCAGCTCGGCACTGATCACCTCTGATTGAAACACTAGGAGGGCAGCCTCCCGCGGGTTTGAAAGGAACTCCTGGACTAGCTCCATTGCTCCTTTGGAGGGAAAAGACGGGCTGCGGCCAGGCAATACAAGCGGGACTCTCCCTCGCTAGGAACCCGTGACACACGGTATCGGTCTGCTCGAGGGCTCCCACGTGGCCTTGAAAGCAGTGAAAGTCTTGAACGCACGAGTGTCAGGGCAGCCCCGACACGAAGGCACAATGTACAAAGTGCTCCTAGCCACAATTACAGGAGATGCCTCAGCCTTCTCCGCGCAGAGCACCTTTGCAGCTTCAGTCCCGGCCTTCCAGGCGCGCTCAGAACGGAACTTCTTGCCGCCTTTGGCAAGGTACCCACGCACGAGAAACAGAGCTGAATCATTGAGGGAGGATCAACACCTGCAGCTGTATGGTGCAAGGAGGCGGAGGCCCCTGCTGGGGCAGGAAAAGACGTGTGCGACTCCTGTTGCACAGGAACGGGTGGCAGTTGCAGGCGAAGCCCCAGCAGAGGCCGAGGCAAAGGCAGGCTGTGGAACCCTGGCTGGGGTCGCAGGCTGCGAGGAAGCCGCCACTGGAGGAGGCCGAAAGCCTATATTAACTCCTACCCTTGACCCGGGCTTACTAGCAACCCCAAGGCGTCGGCTGAAGGTGTTGCAGGAGAGCAGCGACCACCACAAGAAGGTCAGCTGCCACACGGGTATCCGGACGGGTTGGGGATGAAGGAGGAGATGGAGGAACAACCTCCCAAGAAGACACTGAACGAGGACATGCAGGCTGAAGAGCCGAGAGAGCTGCCCTCAAGGCCTCCACGGCCGATTCCAAAGTTGCAACAAGTCCAGTGCGGGGCTCACCTATTACTATGCAAATATCCCTTAGGCCTCAAGGAGCGAGGCCTAACCGCCTCAGAAGAAGATGAGCAAGAAGCCCTTGCGCTTAGGGCCTTCTGGGCAGGCAAAGAAAACAACAGGGATCTGAAGACAAAGATTGCCAGTCAAGGATCCCCCCGGCGAAGGTACAGGCCAAAAGGAAAAAAGAACCCGAACAATGGGAAGGGCAACCTAAGCCCCACCAGCTACTACTGGATCCCTGAACCAAAAAGCCAGCTACCTGAGCCCAGTTCATCACTTGAGCAGCGATCGCCGTCACAAGCTTCACCTTTAAGCTTGCAAACCCCACCCCTTTTCAGCCCACACAGAACGATCACATTGTACAGGGAGGTTCTTCGCATATATATATATATATCTATATATATATATACACGTCTATCTCTCCTTTTCTTGCATTGCTCTTGGTCTCTCACTTCTTCTCTTTCTATCTCTGAGGCACTTCAGGCAGTCGATGCATCAGGTTCTGGTGCTCCAGCAGGCGTTGCCTCACTGGGCCATCTGCGCACTCCCGAATCAGACAAGGAGGCAAAATCACTTTTACTTTCATGGATGCACTCTGCATGAACGGTTACGACGTCCATTTGAAGATGCCGCGGCCCTCTGGGTGATCAGTGCTGCGATTAGACACTCACATCTAGACAAGGGAAGCCGAAAAGTAGCAACTTCTAATGGTAACCTGCAGAAACTTGAGGAAATGAGAGGTCAGCAGCTCAACCCGCAGTGCGACAGACTCAAAACTGTCTACACTCCCACTCCCACCGCCAGGATTTGTCGAAGGACTTCCAAACTTTAGCCACGGTGAACCGAGGAAGCCACTAAGGGCATCAGATGTTAGTACAGCTTCTTTTCCTGTCCAATGCTTCTGCTGCTCCAGCAACGCAAATGGACACCGGAGGATCGGAAAGCGCAAAAGGTCCATAGTTCATCATGCTCTTGATTCCTCATCATGCGCAAGTTGCAGGGTTGGCACATTTTGTTAAATGCCTCAGACAGGCTGTTCTAATAGTGACATGGAGTTGGCCAAGCAGCACGGAAACTAGCTGCATGGAATCGGAAGCAGCAGCTGCTGCGACTTGCAAAAACAGTTCATGGTGCTGTCATGTGCAACGCTCAGCGGATTACTGTGCCAAACAAATTGAGAACCTTTTTGCAGCAGTCACCAGCACTCCAAGCATTCAAGCAATCCAAAAGCAGGTGGCGGAGCTTCACTCCAGACACCCATCCTAGACCCTGGATAATTGCACACAGCGCGAAAGTTGCCCAGCGCAACAGCAATGAGGACACATTGCCCAGCTTGTTCCAGCATCTGCCCTTTACCAGAATCGTCTTCAGCACAAACTCTGGAAAAGGCCGGCGCACGCTGGGCTCCGACCCTGCGTAGAATCAAGAGGACGTGCTTGCCATATGCCAGCGCTGAGAGTGTATCTTTGAGCCAGCAAGCCCTGGTCTCCATGAAGGCGCACGGCCACCCAAAGAGAATGTGCTGACGAATGAGGCGCGACCGAGCGCCACGCAACTTCTGCAGGGTTTGTTTGGCAAAGCGCTTTGCCTGCAACCAAAGAATGTTCGAGCTGGGCTGGACTCGGCCTTAAGGCCCCGAGTCATTGCCTGGTCAGTGGCCTGCGCTCCAACAAAGGGGTCCCAGTCCGCCTGCTGGCTTTGGAACTTTGAAAAAGACACAGGGGTGCCGGGATGAGTGTGTGGGATGGAGATTTGCTGCAACATCTGTTGCCCCTATCCTGAATGGCCTTGAAAGAATTGTTGGACAAGCGGAACGCGAAAGCGTCGGCCTTGAATCAATCCGTTCAATTGCACTGTACTGACCTAAAGAAGTTTGCAACAATAGCTGCTACGACCAATCTCAACATGGACGCTGGCAAGGATGTCCAGACCTGAGCCAGTGATAACCTGCTGCATCAAAGAACAAAAGCCCAATGAATTGAAAGCGCTGCGTTACCGTACCAAGCTGTGTGCAATCCTCGTCCAAGGTCGACAACTTCTGAAACAATGCTTGGAAAGCCTTAGCAAAGGCAGGAGCTCCAAAGCTCGCAGTGTTCGCGGGCTTGTGAAATCCTGCCTCGTCAATCAACTTGTTCATGGACGTCTGCTTATCGGCACATACCTACTGAGACGGGGTTGGCTAAGTGGTTTTGGTCAACCTTCAAGCGTGAACAAGACATGCGCAGCAACAAGCGGCTGCCTCCAGAAGACGAGAATAAAACAAAGGTGGATGCCTGCACCAGCCACAAAAAGGAGCACAGGGTCAAGCTGAAGCGTCCAAGGCTCGGCATTAGTCTAATCAGTTGGACTTACGCTGTGGTATTACGTGTAGCTTGCTTTTCTCAAAGCTCTATGAGTACTTACGAGTGATTGACTAGCATTGGGCCATGCCACGAAAGATCACACATGAACCAGACAAAACACAGCCTCGTCGAGACCACTTAGTTTCTTGCGACGAAACACTTTATGTATAATCAATGCGCTCAGTTTGCCTTGAAGTCAGCTTAAGTTCTGCTACAAGCGTCGGTATAATTAAGGCGTTCAGTTTGCCTTGAAATCAGCTTAAGTTTTGCTACAAGCGTCGCCCCCCAGCTGCACGCGCATCCAAACCTAGAGCATGTGCCAAGCAGTTGTAGCAAGCGTGGTATGAAATCAGCATTGTCTGCCACTGCAATCATCCCTCGACTTAAAAAAGCATGGAAAACTTCAAGTGGTCACAGACTCAGATTTTTACGATGTACTTTGCCGCGGAGTCCATGAGCAAAACTTTTTTTAGGCAACAATGCGTGCCCAATAACCTTGAAACATCACAAAATTGACAGTCTGAAGATGCCATCAATCCAAGCCCACCATTCCAATGCCCCTGTAACTCTGAAGCTTCAGAAGGCAAAACCCCCAATGTACAACTTGCCGGCCGCACACGATATACAAATCTTCGCATGTAGGGCCGCGCAAACGCAAACCCAAAAAATCGGACAGGCGGAGCTCCGTAGCAACCGCAAAACCTTATGCCGAGCATGTGGCTGAACCCGTCCAACACCCCTGGACAAAGACGGACCAGCACCTCATCGTGGTGTCCAGGTGAACATCCCTTCTTTCAGTGTTGAGAGTTTGTGTGTTTGCGATTGTTTTGGGGACGGCCAACGCTGGCCGCGGGGGGGGGGTACAGACCCTAGGAACGGGCCCACATAGTGGGCAAATTGCGGGATGTCCTCCCCGACAGGGGGTCTAGGTTGGCAGCCTATTCCTCCTTAACTTATTGCTACCACACGGAATTGTAGTGTTCGAGACAGCCTTGTAGCTACTCACCGCCCACGTGTGACCGCGGACAGGCAGGATCAGCTGGGCAGTTACAGGGGTAAGCAGCGTGCTAAACTGAGCTGGGGATGTTGGAATGCGCAAACTTTGTAAAGCGAACTGAAACTCATGCAAAATGGAGAGTTGGGCATAGTTGGGGCTGACCCACAGAAAATTCACGACTTTTGCAGGGAATCGGGGAAAGGAAGCTGAGCTTGTATGCGGTATCAGAACGCAGGTGGAACCTGGGAAGGAACCTTTCAAGTGGACAATGAATGGCTGTTTTGTTTTCCGGGCTCGAAAATCCTGCAAAGGCCTCTCAAGGCATCGGTGTCTTACTGAACCGGTATATGGTTAAGGCTTGGAAAAGGCGGATGAACTGTGTGAATACGGAGGGGGCAGGCTTATGCGTATCAGGCTGTGTATCAAGGACAGGTTCTTCTCTGTCATTTCTTGCTATGCTCCTACATTCCAGTGTTCGGAAGAGGAGAAGGACATGTTTTACATACAACTTGATAGCAGCTATGATGGACAAGGTGCACCCTAGGGACGAGCTTATCATTTTAGGTGACTTCAATGCCAGGGTCGGGGTTCGTGAGGATGGGATTCAGATCAAGTGGCTATTCGCGAGGCAGTTGGTTGACACGGGCTCCCGAAGTTGAATGCGAATGGCGTCCGATTGCTAGATCTTTTGCTCAAATAGGCCTAGAGATTCACCGATCATCGCAAGTACGTTCTTCCAACATAAGGTTTATGGTACATGGTACCACCCTTCTTCGAGGCGTTACTTCCAGATAGATCATATGTTGTGTCGCAAACAAACGCTGGGATTAATCCACGATGTTAAGGTCATGTCTAGATATATTCACCGTACAAATCACCGTTGTGTCAAGGTGAGTCTCTCAATTCAGCGTAAATCTGCTTTGGGCAGGCATTTTGGTAATGGTGTCACGGAAGCAGGGGATATAAGAACTAGTAGACTTAACGTTCAACTGTTGACGGACCCGGAAAAAGCCTCGAATTTAACAGTAAACTGCATGAATTGTTAGCAGACGGACTTTTTCGATCATGGGTGCAAGCTGTTTGGCTGAGGTATTCGCAGGGTTGCGCACTCGTTGCTGGGCTCGGTATGATCTGATAATATGCCAGAATGGAAAACATTTAATCAGGGCAAAATCCTTGAACTTAGCCAACGAAAAATAGAGGCGGCTGCCATTCCCCTTCGGGCCACAGGTCTAAGGAGTATAATGAAGCATGCAAAACCTGTAAACGGGAAGTGAAGACATTGGTAGACAACTGGTGGTCCCAAAAGGCTCAGTCCATACAGGAAGCGGTGGACTCTAAAGACCATAACTACCAGTTTGCAGCATACAGAGAACCCAGGCGAGTCTTTGCGGCTAATGGCAAGCCTGCTGGCAAACGATAGGATGGTAATCTTTTGCTGACTAAAACGGAAAGGATCAACAGGTGCCAAGAACATTTTCCTGAATTGCTTAATGTGCCGGCACAGGTTTCGTCGCAGGAATTAGCAGGTATTTCGTGCAAAGTCCCACTATCTAGTCTTAGGGAAGTCCCGAAAATTGAGATAACTATTGCAGCCATACATAGACTAAAAAATGGCAAAGCATCAAGACCTGACGGTATTCAGGCGGAACTGCTCATGCACTTAGACTGTGTTAATGTTTGGGTCCTCCATGAATACTTTTGCCGCATATGGGAGAGTCTAAAATGGTTGCCAAAAGAATTGTGCGCGTCATACTTAATACCACTGCCTAATTAGGTAGATGAAACGCTATGTAAAAACTGGAGAGGGATTTTGCTGGCGTCGATGCCAGGAAAAGTGTACGCAAAGATACTAAATGCTAGGATTTACAAATATGCGGAGGATGTGGACTTGCTGCCCGAGACGCAATGCGGCTTTCGGGCGGGGCGTGGGGTGATTGACTCGGTCTTTTGCCTGAAAATGTGTATGGCCGCCATCGTGCACTTGGTCAAAGCCTATGGCTCTATCTCCAGGTCCGGGTTATGGGAGGTTTTGCGTAAAAAAGGAGTTTCCGCCAAATTTGTGAACCTGCTCAAGGATTACTTTTCGGGAAAATACACACAAGTGAGTGGAGCGTTGAAGGGCGTTTGTCTGCTTCCTTTGAGTTGGGTACGGGCTTGGGGCAAGGATGTTGTGTGGCTCCGTTGCTTTTTAAAATCTTCCTAGCGGCGATTTTTGAGACCTAGCAGGAAAAATCAGGTGGCGGCGTAGTGTTGCAGTCGCGAATTGACGGGGCATTGCACCATAGAGAAGAGTTTGATAAGTATTCGTCCTGGCAACCATTACAGATTGAAGACCTTGAAGACC
Organism: Symbiodinium pilosum; assembly: GCA_905231905.1. Lineage (NCBI taxonomy): Eukaryota > Dinophyceae > Suessiales > Symbiodiniaceae > Symbiodinium > Symbiodinium pilosum. The sequence continues at coordinate 189,458 of CAJNIZ010021446.1, forward strand.
TAACATACGCGGACGACGCAGATCTCATCACAGCTTCTCTCATGCAATTCTGGGACACTGCTCGTAATTTTCAAACTCAGTTGCAGGCATGGGGAGTGAACCTATCTGTGGAAAAATTAAAGCCTTAACTACAGAACCCGGTGATCATGAGCCTATTGTAGTGGAAGAGTTTGACAGCTTTGATTCTATTGAATTTTGTGCAGAATTTGAATATCTCGGAGTTGTCACGGCCAAAACTGGGAACGGCGACGAGGCAGTGTTTGACAGGCTCAACAAGGCACGTAAGGCTTTCTGGGCGCAGAATTCCTGTTTGGAGGCTACGACAGATCTCGGTTTCGATTAAAATTCAGGTATTTCGGGCATGCGTTTTGTCTGTGTTGTTTTTTGGTGTTGAATTATGCACGCCAACTTTTGTGGCACAGAAGGCGTTAGAACGGGCTTATCACATTTGGCCTCGCAGAATTGCGCAGTTTGGACTACGAGATCAGCGAGAACATAGTTTGTCCAACACAGACTTGAGCTTGGTGCACCATCGGTCCTACAGTTGGTTAGGCCATGTCGACTTAGGCGGTTGGGGCATGCCGAACCCAACGAACTACCGTTTATTCTTACCATCTTGTCCAGGCCGAACCTTGAAGGCCTTGCTGCTACGGCAGCTCGTGACTCTGCGGTTGTTCGCACGGCTATCGCCAAACGAAATGGTACATGGCCAGAGGTTGGCATCAAAGCGGCTCCGTCCGGGACACCTGCAGGGACTTGACCACTCGCAAGCGGACATTGACCAGGTTTTCAAAGGAAAAGGCAGGCGTGTAAAAGGGTGACTCTCCAGTAATGTAGTCGCAGATGGCCGCAGCGTACTGCCAAGCGTGCGGGAAGCCGAGTTGGCCCCGCAAGCCCTCCCTGTGCACGGTTTCCATCACACTCCAAGCAAAATCCCCTGCTTCGTGCTTCTCACGTTTAGTTCGGTGATCTCAAATCTTTGCTTTGTCAATCAATGATGCAGGTCAATTGTAATCTTCCCACGTCTACATAGCTAACTGGGGGAGGCTTGAGCCAAATAACAATCGACCATACATACATTTTTGAAACATTACCTTAGTTTTGATCGTCTTTGATCTGGGCAAAGCCACTGCGAAACATGGATGTTCGGGCCTTCTCATTCCATTCCTGCACGTTCCTCCATCGCGCCCGGTGCCAGTGTTGTCCATTTACAACATCCACGAACTGTTCCTTGTAGAACTTCCGGTACTCTGACCCATAATTATCCATAATTGGCTCCCATCTGCATACCGATGTAAAGCACCTCGGGATCAAGTCGTTCACGCTTCTTTTGACTTTCGAAATAAAGTCCTTCGATGCAGATGTGAAACACACCATATGAATTGGATCCCTTGGCATGTTGCGATAGGCTGTGTATCGAAGCTTCTTCACACCAAAAGCATTCGACAAGAACATGCGAACTCGGGTGCTGATGAGGTTGCGTTGTCCTTCTCCTTGACTTGGGCGGACCTTTCTGTAACCATCGGAATTCACGGCAATGAGTGGAGAAAGGAATTCGTTAACGTTCATGGTGGTGTAAACCCAAAGACCGATGTCCTAGATATGCCCACGGACGCGTAATGTCTCGTAACAATGGTCGATGTTTTCGCATATCAACAAAAAGTTGTAGCGAAGCTCGAACTTGTTCTTGCGCATCCACTCATCACGTCCAGCCTGGTATCTTTTCCTGCCCTCTCCATGAACCCATCGAAAATTTTCATCCTTGCTTGGGAGTCGTGGGAGTCTGGAATCTTCATCAATCAAGATGGGGCAAAAGAACTGTCTGCTTGTGAAAAGCGTTTTGCTATCATCCATTGTATCCGAAGCTCAATGCCACGTAGTCATCGAGGAGGTCCTTGTGCTGGAAGATGAGGTAGGCAAACATTTCATCGGCAGAAACAGAAACCAGACGAAGGTGTCGTCCGGGGCGGAAGCAGGCACAGCCCAGGCAACAGAGCTCAGCGTAGTGAAGCCCTTTGCAGTAGGGCTGCACGCACAGAGCGAGGTGAATTCCAAGACTGCAGCAAATCAGTGAGAGCAGACGGGTTGTCCACAGGAGCAAAGGGAGCTAAGGGAGCTAGGACAAAAGGGACTAGAACCAAAAAGAAAGGGGCAGCGGGGAAGAGCTCGCAACCAAACTGCAAGCAAGGCTGAGAACAGAGCACCACACATGCCAGCATGTCGCAGCACAGAAAATGGGCCAAAACATGTTCAATGGACAGGCGGATGCGCAGGCATAGGATTCTAGCACTGTCAGGCACAGTCACGGCGTGAACGCTTGGCCGATCAGCTGAACGGGATTTCAGGGAATGGGCTGATTCAGCCATGGACATCTGAGATGATGCGGCAGAAGCCAAAGCCACGGGCCGAAAGCAACACGGGGGGCGCAGGGGGCCTAACTAAACCCAGGCCGGTCAGCAGCGTCAGGCGTAACCACAGCAGACGGGCCCACATGGCCAGCCAAGCCAGCCGGCTCCAGAGTGGCACTGGCCTGAGCAAAGGCGGAACCCCAAGGCAGAAACTAACAGACAGCTGAGCGCGAGATTCCGCGCCGGAACAACGGCAGACCTGAACAGGGGAGCGGCAGAAATGCAGCAGACAGGGCCCAGACGAAGCTGAGTACCCAGGAGCACCCCCTAACAGGCAGGCCAAAGCAGGCAGATGCTGATACGGCCCATTCAAAGCACGCAGAGAGCCACCGCCTGGCAGACAAGGCGCAAGCGGGGTCAGGTTGCTAGCATCAAGTTCCTGTTCAGCAGACATGTGAAGCAGGCAGGAGCAAAGCCACGCTACCCTACAGGCCAAAAAGGCTGCACTGACAGAACTTGAGGCTGATAGCTGCAGCATGCAGGCGGTTGCAGCTACAGCATCAGACTTCCGTTGCAAAAGTGGCTAAACACACAGATGCATTTACACAACCTTCAGCTCAAGGTGCACATGCTGACAATCAAGTAAACACGCCCACGCAACAAATGACAACCTCCTCACACAGGCTTCACGTGCCCACAGACAATCAAGCACGCACCGCTAACAGAAGATTGCGCGAGGCGAGAACAGGCAATTGTCCGCTCTGAATCCCACTTCGAGGCACGCTCCGCATGCACCCCGCTGTAACATTTTTTCTTGAGGTTCTTCCTGCACATTGGCAGCCCTACTAGCCGGCTCCGTGAAGTTGTAACATGTTGTAACCCTGCATACAGATGTTGCAGAAATTTCGCCAGGTCAGGAGGTTTTGGGAAATCCTGAATCCAGCGCCACGCCAAGGAAGCACAGTGCTCTGCCCAGTGTATTCTTGGCAGTCCCTTTCTAAGTCCTCCCCCTACTTCGCCCCCCCCATCATGGAACGCACTTGCAAAACAACTTGTACCTGTTGAGCCATCGCAGGGGACGCTTGAAGAAAAAACCTCAGGCTATTTCGAACCCCGTTGGTGGGGTCCACTGGCACGATACAGGCAGGGCTAGATGAGAAATAATCTATGCCATGGTCGACGGTCGACGTTGCCTTGCTACACAACGGACGTGACGAAGGTCACCGAAAATAGCGAAAAGACGCAGTTTCTGGCAGCCATCTGGCCAAAGGAGCATCTGGCATCTCTTGCCCTGCTGCACGAAGGCAATCCGCTGTGAGGGATGCGAGCCCCAAGCCACTTTGGATCCCGAGGACCCTCACGGAACCCAAAGATGCATCAGTTTGGGCGTGCGCTAGGCGTGCTCTGGGGACCCGGTTTAGAAGACGGCATCAAAAGGGAGCGGCCTGAATTTCCCCTCTCCTACCCTTCGCGTCCGGCGGCTATGACGCTTGCGGAGCTGCTATGAGGTGTGGGGGGTTGTAACAGCATGGGCGGCTAGGAACGTCAGCCACCTGCAAAGGAAATCCAGCCCCATCCTTTTGCACTGCACACCTTTTTCAGCTTTTCCCTCAACACCACACAACGTCATGCGATTGCCATTGCAAACCCCACTCCCCAAAGGAAACCAAAACAAAGCACTTGGATAGCCGGCCCTGTTGCAGCCTCTTGTCACGGAACACCCCGCCCCACCCTTAGAGCAGAAACTTGGCATGGCAGTTCAGCAACCCCCCTGTGCAACATGATCAAGTTGCAGCCATGTACACCACGCCTCATGTACACCACGCCTCCCCGTGTAAAGCAAAATGCAGATACACCCTCATAGCCGGGTCGGGGATCAAAAAAAAGTAGTCAGGATCAAAAGAATAAAATTTCGGAGATCAAAAGGAAATTTAACAAGCATCAAAAAGACGACATGAAAATTGATGATGTTGGGTGCCTGAATGCTGTAACTGGTACGATTCGGAGGACCAAAAAACTAAATAAGGATCAAGAACTATTGATCTATGAACAACCATGACGAAACATGCAAATGATGAAAACAACCGTTGACAAGTCACGGAAAATCGTGCAAACCGTGAAAACATGATGAAAAATAGTGGAAAGAGATGAAAATAATGAAGAATGATGGAAATCATGAAGAAGATCAACATTCCTGAAATCATGAGATAATGATGAACAATGATGAAACATGATGGAAATCATGAAAACTCATGCAATGATGAATAATGATGAACAATGGCGAAACATGATGGAAATGATGAAACTTCATGAACATGATGAAGAATGATGACATTGATGCGAATTATGACGAATGATGAAAAATCATCGAATCTTAACGAAAAAGATGTGAATGATGCAAAGATATGAGAATTCACGAAGAAATCACAGAATGATGAAAATAATGAAAGAATATGAACATGATGACGCAATATTGAGCATTGCAGCGCAATGCAAATCCAAGTGCGCATGGGTTCTCGGCATACCCAACACCTTGAGCCCTGACAAAATCTAGCTCGATGTTGGGAAGGCGAATTTCCTATATAAAGCCTGGAACGGGTCCGTGACACGGGCCCAGCCTTCTTCAGTCTCTGATTACCCGATCTCCACGGATTTTTTGGTTTGGGCGTTAAAGTTTAGAATTTAGGGCCCAAAGGTAACCTGTTGAACCTGTTGAGGAAGCCTTACTTTCTTACTTGCTGTCCTGGTTACTTTCTCTCTCTCTACGGCTCCGAAGGTTAAGGGTCCAAGACACTTCTCAAGCTCCACCAGGATCCAAGGGTCCAAAAGCGACGACAGTTACGGGGATCGCTGGGTTATTTTTTTTGGATCCCGACATAAGTCCTTTTGATGACAAATTATATTTCTTGACTGAAAAATTGATTTTGATGCGCATCCCCTCATTGCCTGTGGCGTATGTGAAGTCTTGTGCCAAAATCTCATGGTATCTCCTTTCGGTCTGCGACTCATGGCATGTTTGATCCGTACTGGCCCTTTTTTCCAAGTGTCATGAAGTGCAATGTGTTATTGTCCCTGCCTTGCACACACAAATCGACTCTACTGTGCGAAAGAACTGCCTGCAGAATCAGAACAAGACATCTTGTGACAGAATCTGTCTGGCCAGCAAATGAGGTACCTATTGCGATTCGGCAGGCGGAGAAAATAAAACGGCAGGCGTCAGAAGAAGTCACGTATATGTTGCCTGTGGATCCTGTGGTAGTTTCAAACCACTCTGTCGAGTCGTGTTGTCTCGTCTTCTGCAGTCTCCTAGATTGCTACGACCACTGTTCTCCAACTCAATCATGGAAGATGGCAGAAGCTCTCTCTCTCCTGCGGACTCAGTCGCCTGTCAGCCGCGACGAAGGCCCGGACGATATTCGCCAGACACTCCACATTACAAACACTACCCACATACTATGTCAAAAATATACAGAAACTACCGACGCATCAAAGTAAGAAACCAATCAAGATGGCAGAAGCTGCATGGGCCAAACGACATGCTCTCATCATTGCTCGCGATGAGCGCTGCACACAAATGGTGAGGGAAACGCAGACACACCACGCGACCCACGAGTCTAACTCACAGAAAATGAGAAGCTCGTCCTAGGATGCGCCCGGCATGCGGCTAAACAAGGGCTCTGCTTTGAAACATGGTTCCAGTCCTGGGCACTGGTAGTTGCAGCATCTGACAGAAGAGAATCTCCACCATTGCAGCTTCAAACTGTGGGTGCATGACCTTTGGGCAAGGCATGTAAGCTCAACGAAGACCTTGCGCATCGAAAGATGAATTCTGAGGCCAAAGCTGGTATTCGCAGAAGTTGTTTGCTGCATTCTTCAACATCATTGGCAAACCTTGTAAAATACGGCAAGCTCACAGTGCTTGCTCGTTCTCACTTACACCTGTAAGTTCCCCGCATCTCCACCGTCAATACTATGTGATCTTCCAGAACCTCTGAGCTCAGTGACAGACAGTGTACAAAATGAGCTTACTTGAACCTCAGGCCGCAACCCAACGATCTGCTATTGACCTGCTTCAGTGATGAGGATAGCGTGTTCTGTTGGTTCCCTCCGCTGTCGTCGAACAAACCATATTTCTAGTGAATGGCTGCTGCTACTGTAGCAGCACCTCCCCTCTCTGGTGGCAGAAGGATAAAGGTCTTCGAACTTGCCCCCCTATGTTCTGAAAGCAACAGCATTACACCTATTGAAACAAGACATAAGATGGACCGCATAATTACAAAGAACTCGACACCGTTCCAAAACACCCCGACTCAATGGCCCAAAGACTCAAACCGCAGTATCCAATGCGACGGCAGGCCTTAATCAAAGATCACTGGCTGAGAGAAAATGCTAAACGTCAGTTCGCAATCCTTCAAGAGACCTTCTTCATGGGGAAACAACCCCGAACCGAAGATGACAGGCCGAACTTCAATCCGCTAAGTTAGCAAACCAGCAGCAAATCGACGCTTGCCAAAACTGCATCAATCAGAGCAAACCTTGCGGTGATCCGAGGCGAAAAAGAAGTAACAGAAGCAAATTGAACACGTCTGGATCCTTTAAGCCCGCATGAGCAGAGCCGACAAAGAATATTACGGGAGCAGGACCACAACGCCATACGGCCATGCCAGGCTTGCAGAGGTGCATGTGCACCGACTCGCGCAGTGAGCAGCTGCTCTGCTACCAGTGGAACCTTCAAGGGCATAGCAGGAATCTAGCGCCCCTCTCGTGCAGTGCATGAAAGGTTTGTGCCTGCAGCCTGACGCGCGTCTTGCGGAAATCATCTGCACTCATGCCTAGCTTCAGATCTGGCCTGGCCATGGGCGACATGCGGTCAATAGCTGGCCCTCCCCAAATCCAAAAGTGCCAGCTTCGCATGCCCACCACTCCACATGTGTTTGCATGACAGCCGGGCACTTGAAACACGACCTCCATGCAATCTCAACGATCATTGCTCGAGGGAAGTCACCCACACCTGGCGCGTGCCTGCGACTGCGACGCCCAGCCGTCCACACCAAGCGCTCGCACTCCCTTCAATATCTCCTTGCAAAGGTATTTCCAGCCACACGAGTCTCGGGCAAAGCTAACCACATCCACACTACCACCAGCAATCTTATGTGGAAAGTCATTTAGTTTGTCTACTCACTCTACTACAGCAGCAGCTCTTGGAAGGTCATGCTGGAACATCACACGCGGCCGGAACATCACACGCGGCCTCCAACCTGTCTGTGATTTCGTCACCCTCAGCGAGCTGAAGCAGGCGTCTGCACTCCGGGTCCTGGGCAGCACACAATCAAAGCTGCCAGCTGGTTCTGAGGCGCAGTCCCTGCTATCTGTGTGCCCTGCTCTGTTTCTCAAATATTCCTCTGCCAGGACCAGAAGCCCATCGACCGACTTTTTTCCCTGGATTCCATGTCTCTGCACAAAGCAATAACAGTCGGCAGAGTGCCTGTTCATAGGCAGCCGCACTCAGGAACGGAAGCTGAGCCTGCTCGTATCATTGCACTACTCCGTCCTTTCATGCATCCAGAACTCGGGAAGCGGACCAAGGCCATAAAGCATCCAAAATCACCTGCTGCTAATGCAAAGATAACTCGCCAACAACATTCACAAGCAGCTCGTCACTGCTCCTTCCTGCCTCCTCTGCCTAACTGCGCGTGAGACGAGAACTCCATCACCTGGGACATCTTGCTCTGCAACGAGATCTGTGTTGAATTCCGGCAGCTCACGGGCATTGTTGGTCGGAATGCCTCTTTCAGTAGATCCAAGACAGCATTTACACCTTGGCATGGACATTTCAAACATCTTGAACAGGGCAGTGATCTTCGAGAAGCAAACCCAACACGCCGGTGCTGGCCAGGGAGACGAAAAAGCGCAGCAGCAATTGCCTGGAAAGTCACACTCAACATCAACAGAACTCTCAGCATGACACCAGCCCGTGGCACATGAGCTTCGCGCGCTGTCAAAAGCTGACCGTTCTGTATGGTTGCCTGAACCATCTCAAAAACTCTGATGCTTCTCAAACATTCAAGCCATCGTTGGTAATGATCACGCTCAAATAACTTGGACAAACTTACGACTTGCAGAGCATAAACTTTGTTGAAGCATGGCCTTCGCGAAAAAAAATACAAATCGCCCCTCCATTCTTATTACAACGAAAGCCCCCAGCAAGCAGTCACAAGTTTGTCGGCAAGGTTGGATCCAGGGGGATGGTCACGCGATCCGAGGGAGCCGATACAGCTTCCAGGCTACCAATTCACGCTATGCTTTTGCAGCTGGGCACAGCGCAACGAATGTCAGAACCATACATCAAATACACGGCACATCGCTCGAACAGACACGCTTGACTCAGCGGACCGTATCCATCGCCATCAGGCGGGTAGATACGACATACCTCGCAACAAACGTGCCGGAGCACTGAGGAATGCATTCCGGAGCACCGCCCCACAACGCAACGTCACACTTCAGTAGCAAGCGACTTTCCACAAGTTTCGGTACATCTGCCGAGGATGTTCAGCATGCGTTCGACTTCTTTGGGAAGAATGTATACACGATAGCCACTTTGAGCTTGTCTGGAGATGGGGTCGGCTATGCTGACCGCAGAGTCTACACGTACAAAAACCAGCGCTCAAAAAACGGAGAGCTTGCTTAATACTTAGAGATTGACATTTCGCTTTGTCCATTACCTGGAAAGCTTGACGCCCCAACCCTTAATCTGCTATCATCCCAACATGCCAAAGCCCTAGTGCGTAAGCATTGCAATCGTACGAAATGTTGTACCGATCAAGCTTAAAAAGATTGCAGTCGGCGATTTTGTCACAAGCCGCAAAGGGGCTTGGCTTGGCTTGGCTTCAACTGGCTGCAGCAGCGGACAAGCGTTGGGGAGTATGGTGGCGCAGCTAAACTCCTGTTTGAACGCAAGCGAAAAAAATTCTCGAGTTCGGGATGAATCGGCTTGGCGTGACTGTTTCCTAACCAGATTGGCTTGGCTGCAAACCCTGTTGCTACTGCAAGTTCGACTGACTCGTACTATTACTGTTGCTATGAATTACTATTACTGTGATCGAGACTAGGACTTGTTACTGCTACTCTCCCTATATTACTATTACTATTACTATTACTATTACTATTACTATTACTATTACTATTACTATTACAACAACTACAACTACAACTATTACTACTACTACTACTACTACTACTGCTACTACTGCTGCTACTACTACTGCGCCATATTCCATTCCATCACAACCGGTCGGTCAGCTTGTGTGCAAACTAGTGGCAGTGCGCTCGCGCCAGCGCTCTGAGAGCGCATGAGACCACAATGAGGTGGGAGTTGTGCTACGAATAACCAATATATAACAGCTCCATCAACACCCCAAAGGCAATACAAGGAGTAAGCTTCTATGCTGTACACCATACAGCAGGCTCTCACTAAATGGTCAACACAATGGGGAGATAACTTTCTGAGCGCATCCAGCTGTAGATCTCCACAGCACGCAAGTACTGCAATGCAAGGAGTCATCGCATCGCGCGGTTTTGCTTATACTACTATTCCATTCGAGCACAGCCGGCCGGGTCAGCTAATGAGCAGCTAAGTGGCAGCGGCTTAGCGCTGGCGCATCTGGTGCGCGATAAGCACAGTGGGAGTCAATGCTACGAATAGCCCAAAAGAAACTCTTTCAACAACCAAACATCCGTCTTACAATGTCATCATTTGTACACTATACAGCGCACTGTACAAGTGGCCCAAGGGGCACACTAGCCCGGGTTCCAGCACAGCGGCCAATGCTAGCACACTAAGTACCTTCGCAAGGGTGTCACAGTTTTTCAGTGGACGTTTTGTTCCTGTCGGATTGATCCGATCAATTCGATCAACGATTTTTTGTCCTCAAGCTCAGGTCGCGCTGAGTTCCCATCCCATAAAACCCCTACTGCCCCGACTCGCAGTGCTTGAACACATCTTACCTGCACAGGATGAGAATGTAGCACTACGGAGACAAATGATGATCATGTGCTGTGTCTCTATGGACCAGCTTTGCAGGTCTGGCATCATCAAGCGCAACCTCTAGTGGAATGCCCGTTTCGCGTGAGCAACATGACCTAAATGCTGAGCACATGTTCCCAAACCTTGCCCTGGTTTCAAATTGCGTCCGTGCTTGGTGGCTCAGGTGGAACGTCGGCAAGAAGGAGACCACAGTCTCCTGAATCGTGGGAGTGTTCTTCGCAACACTGGAAGCTCATACGTGTCCACGGTTCTTCGGATGCCTGAAATCTTGAAGCTGTTTGATCCAAAGAATGGAAGCGCGGGATCTCAGTTGTTCATTGCAGAGTGTGCGTCCATCATAAACCCCTGATATGATGGCAGGCGAGGCTTGGATAGCTTAGGCATCCTCTATAAAAGCAAGCACTTGAGGAGAAAGCTTCTTCCCAGGAGCGTCGTCGACTGGGCTCATTGTTCATGTACTCTCTTGATGTTGTTTCGCAGTTCCAAATGCAGCAACGCAAGCGCAAGAAATGCGAACAAAAAGCAGAAAGGAAAAACAGGGTCATCAAGAAGTGGAGAAGTTCAAAACTCGAGCCCCAACAATTCAACAGTTCCCCGGTAGTGCACTAGCTAATCCCGAAAACCCACCACCATCCCACTAGTACCACCACTAGTGGAGGTTAACGGTGCAGTCCCAAAGAAAGCTAGCGGACTGGACCTTTCTTTTTGCACGGATGGGCGATCCCTGTGTCGCCCCAGGAGATATCTCCCACACTTGTCACTTGTCGTGGGCTATCTCCCTTTCGGGGAGGGTTGGGTGGGCATTCAAAACTTGCCCCCCTTATCAAGGGGTCTTTATCCGAAACGGCAACGGTATCCACTATGCGTTTCAAGACATGTGTCCAACAACACATATCGGAACTACAGTTCCTACAAAAACACCTTCGATGTTTTTGGGAGACAACGGGAAAAACACTAGCACACATTATCGTACCTCGTCCCTCGTTACGAGTACGTGGACTAGCTACTCCCTAAAACCCACCACCATCCCACTAGCACCACCACTAGTGGAGGTTAACGGTGAAGTCCTTAGGACCCTAGCGG
>CAJNIZ010021447.1:0-34211 GCA_905231905.1 Symbiodinium pilosum
ATTATGGGTCCCAATTCCCTGATGGTTGTATATGTGGACCCTCTGGGCATATCATAAGGATATACATGGCCATTTGGGGGTCTTGGGGGATATTTATGTAAATGTTTTATACTAAGGATATAAAGGGCTAAGGCTGATTAGTTTAGAGCGGTGTCCATTTGAGGTATGGAAGAAGAGTATCCGAACTCGGAGGCCTTCAAGAAGCCTTTTCCCCTACCCCTCCTTATGCACGCCCCCTAAACCCTAAACGCAACCTTGCGGAACTAAGCCTGAAAATATTGCTTACATTGGGCCATGAAGCTATAAATGGCACCTGCCTCGGGCTTTGCGGATCCCTGTGGCAAAGCCCGCAACATGGGACTTTCCACAAATACGCGGACCCCAATACAGACCCCCAACTACGAGAATTTTCATTCTAGGAAACACCCCAGGAGGCGCCCCTAACTTTGGAAGAAACCCATGCAAGTCTGTCTTAGAACTTCTTGCGCGCCCATTTACAGCGATGCTGGGCTCCATCTCGGCCGGATGTTCCTTGCCAAAGCCCACAAGGGGTTGTGTGAGGTTGAGATTATAGAGATTATATTGGGATTATATGGGGATTTTACACGGACTTTGTGGGGGTCTTTCGGAGCATGGTAGAGATTAGCTTTTTAAACCGGGGCACGATGACCTTGAGTGCAGTCGGGGCATTGAGGATGCGTGCTGATTTCTGGGTTTGTCAGTGAATGGATATCCAAGGACAAGTATGGTCAAGCAACACTAAACATGTCGACAAAAGCTGAGCAACAAGATAGTTGCTGCAGCCGTATTTGTTTATTTTCGAGGACCCAAATAGCCCAAAGTAGGTACTATTCACTATTTCTCAACTTTAGGCCCAGTGTAGGTAGTATTTTCAGAATTGGATCCCAAGAATTTCTAAGAGGTGAGAAACACTTGCCCGCGCCTCGGCATTCAAGCCGTATGACAGGGCCTGGCGCTGAGTTTTCACTAAGCAAAAACACGTTAGGGTTTAGGGTTTAAGGTTCAGCTTGTGTTTAGTATTTCAAGAGCTTTCATGATGGGCTTTGCTACTGGCCCCCCTTGAAAGATAATGAACTCCAAATCAGGGACAACCTAGGGGGCGTAGTATCGGGGCCAGGGGTTGCAAGGGAACCCATGATCTTAGTTCAGAGTTCGTAATTAGGGTTGGCGGGCCATTTTATCTACCCCCACCAACCACTATCAGACCAAAAAACTTCAAGAGAAGCCACCCAAATTGGGTTGATGCTCAGGAACCTAATTAAGTCACCATCTTACAGAATGCGTAAATACATTTACATATATATATATATGCGTATCATGGTAGCTTAACAGGAGTTCCTCAACATCAACCCAGAATTTTGCCTTTGATTAGCTAATAAGCATGAATGGATCCTTATAGTAGTCCTTTTATAGCCCACTGTAGTTGTTTCCACTTTCTTTTCTATTCCTTAACCCCAAGCCCTACATCACCCATTATAATAGCTTTCATTTTCTTTCCCATGCCTGCATCCAGACCTAACCAACGGTAAGGAAAAAGGGACTGCTCGCATATGCCCTTTAGCTGACCTGTCCGCCGAGCTCGAACTCACCGTCTGCCTGTCAGCCGGCAGAGGTTACTGTGGGGGCCAGAGTAATAAATACTTAGGCTTTAGCGTTTAGGGCTGAATTATAGGTACCAATAACAACCTGGGGTCTGTTTGAGGTACTGTATTTGAGGTCACCCATACCAGAACTATACAAGGAATCTAGGGCCTAAATAAGAAGCACGAAAACATTCTGGGGTTATGTGAGGTACTGTACTTGAGGAGGACCCACATACAGGTGCCTCATTCGGCTTCCAGGTTATTATGTCTGGTGTTCAGTATAGGTAGCTTGAGGCTCGCAAGGGCTTGAGGGGCTTGGGGTGTAATCAGGAGTAAGGGGACAAATGGCCGGCTATTTGGGACTAGACTGGTGTTATTATGGTTAGTGCTGCCTTCAGTCTCTGCCGAGGAAAAGGTACATGCATCAAGTCGCCATGGGTCAGTGAAAACCCTGCACACCAAGCCCCAAGCCCTAAACCCAAGAAGGGGCTGTTCTGGCTCTCATCTGGTTACTTGGATGAGTTTCACTGCTTTGGTCGTCCTTACGCCCTCCCTGCATACGTAGCGATATCCGGGTGTGGGCTCCATGAGGCCTGTACTTAGGGTTCTATAGGGTTCTGTAGGGTTATATAGGGTAAAATAGGGATAATGGAAAAGAAAATGGAAGCTACAAAAGGTTTAGGGGTATAGCAGAATGGAACGTCTGGTTAGGGAGACCTACAAGTCTTTGCTCTGCTTGGAACCCTGAGAGCCGGACCCTCAACACAGCTAACCAACAGCTATTAGGAATTGGGGCTCTGTTAGTGATTGCAAGTGAAGCTAGGATGGCAGAGTGGCAAGAGGACGATTGGAGCTAAGCCCTTGCTACCATGCTGGCTGTTATCACGCGCTTATTGGGTCCTTTTGATGGATAAAAAAAAACTCCTATACACAGAGAGAGAATCATAGTCTGTCTGCCCCTTAGGGTTGCTTCCATCCCCTTCTGGAGCCTTTCACGCTAGGAGTCTTGTGGGGACCCTATGGAGGTTGTAATTGCTCCCTCTTCAGGACTGCGGTTTGGACCCTAGGGTGAAGGGTATTTCTCGAAGTCGCCGTATAACTCCCTTTTAAGAGAAGACTTCCTTACGGAGCAGGTGTCCTCCGGAAGCAGCACGAGCTTGCAGGCTTCGCTTGCCACGAACGGCTCCCTGCGCCAGAGACTTTTTTTGGTTTTGGGCTAGATGGTTGGCTTAGGGCTTTCTAGGGGAGCTTGGGGACCCTATACATTTTCTGTTTGTGGGCTCTATGGGGTCTTTACGGATTCAGGGTCATGAAAATTAAGCATGGTTTTCAAACCTACCCCTGTTCAGGGGCTGGCGCTTGGTCTAGGGAGTCAGTAGGTTGTGGGTCTAAGGAATTTAGGGTTTAGGGTCTATAGAGTCAAGGTTAGGTTCCTAAGGCTTCCAACGTGGGATGACTTTCTGTAAGGCCTCTATACACACCCAGAGGGTCCCTGTAGAGATATACTTGCGGTCCAAAAGGTTTCCCATATAAATACTTTGGAGATCAAATTCATACTATGCAGCAGCGACATGGACCTCTTGGTATGATATGAGTGCACGCAGATAGAAATATCTGCGCATATGACCACACATATGCACATACGCTTGTGCGGACATACGTACATGCATACATGCATACGTATGTACTTACGTACACACATACATAATACGCACACAACTTCTCCCCTGGAACGCCAGAAATACTCACCAAAACAAATAGGACGTTCTATCTGAAATGGATGCTTAGAGAACACTTAGCAAATCAGGCGAATCAGGAGGGCCAAATTCGGCCAAATAGGCTCTGCCGGCGTTGTGCCCACTTCTCTGTACCCTCCTGTTCAGGTTCCACATGTATTTGGGAAAGTGCAGATTGTGTTGAGATGAGTATCCCAACTCTTGGATGTTGTCCCTTGTCCCGGCGCCAATTCTGAACGCCCAACATCTAAAGCAGGAGGACTAGTATGGCTCGGAGTGGGTAACCAAGGAGCACACAGCCCCAGATCCGAACCTGAACACTTTTTTCAAGCCACAATCCATGTATACTCAAAGCACACACCTTCTAGAAAGGCGGGGTGGTGGCTTGAGTGGGTCAAGATCTATAGAAGAGCCACTTTTGCTCCAGCTGCCTGGACAGGCTATGGAGGTTTAGGGATTAGGGGAAATCCGCGTGCTGGCTAATATTCATGAACCTCACGTTCCCTGGTTGATATGATAGTTACAAAATCTCCTCACGTGGATCAACCGTATGCAAGTGCATTCGGACAACTGGGATGCGCCTAGACGCCCGCATACTCTCCAGCGTGATGTTAAAGGCACGTTCCACATTGCAGTGGGTGCGCAGCCTGATGTGAGTAGTGTTTTTGGTGGTTGAACCTAGTAAGATAATATTCCTTATATAAAATACTATACCCCCAAAGGAAGGATCATCTTACTCTATATTGGATACCATAGTATCCCCAAATAAAATACTACTCATGTGTGTCGTGTTCAGGGTGACCGGGCTCACAGTTGGAGTTCTGCCGTGATTTGTACTGCTCAGAGTTAGGCTCTCCGCTATGATAGAGGAACATGTGCTCATAAATCCCAGATCCTATTTGTAGGGATCCGAATAGCCCAATGTAGGTCATATTTACAGACTTTGGGGCCAATGTAGGGATTATTTGTATACTTGGATTCCTAGGGTAAGAACAGGTGCTCTTCCTTCAAAAATCCGTCAAGAGCCAGCCGCCGTCAACTTTGAGAATCTTGCTTTGTCCCCCCCTCCGCTTAAAATCAATTGTAGGGGCCATCTACTTGGGACAGGGTTTTGGGAAAGATCATCCCTTAGCTATATCATAGTATATTGAAGAAGGATAATCAGGAGATAAGCTATATCATAGTATATAAGAGGGATAATCAGGGGAGAAGTTGGCAACATTTCAGGTTTGGCGTTTAACAAACCCGCAACCCAGAGAGCCCAATGTAGCTTAATTAGGGAATGTTCCTTAAATCATACTAGGTTCCCTGAGATGGTTGAAGGAATGTTCCATAATTAAGGGGTATTGGGCTCCCTGGGAAACTGCAGCTAGGGATCTCCGCGTAGAAGGTGGCGGTGAAGTCGCGAGCAGCTGTATCCAGCAGCGACTTCTCGGCTCGAACCTGAACTCTCGGGTACCACCCCGAGAGAAATGAAAACTGAAATGGAAACTTGGTCTATGAACTGTTCAAAACCCTCTAGAAACTGTCATAAACCCTCTACAAACCCTTCATGTCTAAATCACTAGCGTAAGCTTTGGGATGTATTATGCTAATGAAATACGGCTTGTAAGGCATAACGCGCGCCAACATACTCTAGGAGCCTAGTTACCAATAGTGAGTTACTGTTCCCTGGCCCCTGTACAAAGCTACACGAATTACACTACAACCTAGGAGCCTACGATGTAGGTGACCACGCTTCTAGGGATTCGTCATCAGGCAGGCTTCTATGGTCCCAAAGGGTCCATGCAGCTGAATAGTATGTTCTTAGCCTGAAAAGTAGCCATGTGGGAACCCGCGTGGCCAAGCGTGGCAGTTTCCAGAAATAGGGGGGAAATGTTTAAAGACCCCCAAAGCAGACCCCCAACTTTTTAGGTTTGCAGGCTTAGGGTGGAGGGTTTCCCCCAGAACAACATTGGAAACCCACATACACCCCTTCTCCGTAGAGAGCAATCTTTGTGGATCTCCTTTGAGGCTTCCACGGTAGCTTTAAAGATGAACAAACCCTACAGTAAGTTCTGTGGCAAGCAACAGCCACAGCTCGGCGAACTCCATGCTCCTCAGCTCTGTAAATTTGGGGAAAATTGAACTTTATTTGTGATTTTCGCAAAACGGGGGGATCCTAGGGACATCAGGGGGTTTGAAGCAGATTATGAGTGTGGCCCTGCTCAAACTCAGCTGTTTGGAGAGTACCCGGAACAGTATAGCCCTTCCTACTACAAAGGACTCTCCCTAGAAGGGATCCTGTTTGTTTTGAAGCCCTGTTTGGCGGGGTTTGGACGACCTCGCTTTTTTGTGACGGCTGTTGGACTGAAGTACCTAGACCCCAAAAAAATGTAAAATAATAGCCCTAAACCCCTAATAATAGCCATAAAGGCAATTATTTTACACACTTTCGGGGTTTAGGTACAAATCCTGAGCCAAGAAGCCAGGCATTTCCTCGCCACAGCCTGCAGCCGTAATGTGGGGGTTTCCACAAAGGGTCCAGGTAAATATCGGGTAATTTGGGGCTTAGAAACCCATTATTTGGGTATTTGGACCCCCGAGAACAAGGATTTTCATCTCAGGGTAAAAAAAACTCCAATACAGTCTGATTCAACCAGTAAGGTCTGCAGGTTTGATCCGTGAGGGCTAAGAGGTTCGACGGACGGCTTGTGTGGGAGCAAGAAGTGCCAACGTTGTTGTCCTTTACCCTAAGGCTCCAAATAGCCCAATGCAGGTACTATTTATGAACATTGGGGCTCTTTGTAGGTAGTATTAAGAAACATGGCGCCCGGCACCCATAACTTTGTTCTCCTGAGGACATCCTTAAGTCACCTAACCGCATCCCAATATGGGCCCCCTTCTCTAAGGAAGCCCCTCAGGAACAAGTCCCTATCAAACATCTTGGGTTGGGATTTTGATGGACCTCCAGCTTGAACCCGGTAAGGCTGAACCAATTTCGCACATACTGGAGGGGCCTAGCTGATTAACAATTTCATATTGAAGCCTTGTTGAGGTACCCCGTACACATGACTACACCAGGAATCCAGAACCGCCATGTAGGTAATCATTGTTTTTTGCTGCTTTTTCGAGAAAGGCACCTGCCTTGTAAAACCAAAGCTGGAACCCACGAACAAAGGGAGCGCCATTGTACGTTCCATTCTCTTTCCCACTTGATCCTCGATTATTTGCGGTAATATCCCTTAACCCTAATCATCCCGAAGCCCCTACCCTCCCGGAAACTAACATGGAAACCTAAAAGGGCCCTATAAAGACTACAGTCCTTTTAAAGGGGGGGCTATATGGGTTTCCATGTTAGTTTGGGGGAGTGTACATCGCAACCCCCATATAAGAGCTATAGTCTAAACTCCTAGCATCCCCCGGAATAACCCCTATACTTGTCCCCTAGATAACCCCCCTTTTTGGGAGTTTGCATTGTTGCTCATATACCCCTTACCTAAACCCCAAAAGTATGTAAAATAATAACCCTAAACCATTAATAACAGCCCTAGAGGCTATTATTTTACATACTTTTGGGGTCCAGGTAAACCCTAATATATACCCTATAATCCCTATACTATACTAACCCCAATATAACCCCTATTATAATGTAGTAGTTTCCATTTTCTTTTCCATTTTTTCACGTAATGACATTGCCCTCGTGGCCTCGGAGTAGCAGCTCAGGAGTACCAGGAGCTGCGGCGCAGGGCCGCCCCCGATGATCAGACTCGCCATCTCCTCGAGCGCAGGGCTTTGCGGTTAGTAGATATAGGGAATATAGGGGTTATATTGGGATAATGGAAGAAAAAATGGGGTCTACTATTTAGGGTTTAGGGATTAGGGTTTAGGGCTTAGGGATTGTAGTCCCCCTTAAGTAGATGGAATATGGCTTTGAGTATGTTATAAGAAGAACCCCATATACCCCACATTCTATCTACTTAAGGGGGACTATAAGGCCTCAGGGGATGTATGCGTTGGGAGGTTAAGGGGGCACCTCGAGGTCTAGGACGTAGGGTTTTAGGGCGTGTTGGTTTAGGTGTTATGTGTGGGTTGGGGGGGCTTCGGGCGTAGGGTGTGCTACGTCAAGGGATAGTCTAGTAGTCATAATACAATAAGTTCTAGCTGTGCGTACCTGTATAAGCTAAAGGTGAACTGCGTTGTCCTTGCTTGACAGAGGAAGGACGATTTGGAGACTCTTCTGGAGGTGAGTTCATACTGAGGCATGTTTGTCCCAATTGAGCCGTGGATTGAATTCTAATGCATCTTCTAGCGACTCCTTCGAGATCGCACGACGTGTGAAGGGGTGGGAGTTGGGGTTCGGGTAAAGCTTGCTGCTCATCTTGTTCTACATCCAACATCCGTCCCGCAACAACAGCCTATCACAAATGTGTAGCGAATTTCTGAAGTTCAGGGTAGGTTGGGTCAGGGACAGTGGGTTCCGAAAACATAAGCCTGAATGCCGCAGAATTCTGAAGCCAAACCGTGTGCCGAGAAGAACCATCGCATCGGTTTCTGCAGGCCTCAAACAGTTAATGTGAACAGCTACCACATACCTGCAAAGGCAATCCCTGAAGCCTAGAACCTATATCCTAAACCATTGCTTATAACCCTGTATATATATATATATACATCCCTAACATCCCTATGGCATATACCCCCCCCATACATCCCTATATATATGTATATGTATATACATACATATACATATAACCTTGTATAACCCTGTATATCCCCTTAAATTCCTTCCAGGGCGTCCTGAGGCTTCATGAAATGAGGCTGAGAAAAGGCTCCATGGCTGTCTTCTAGGATGGACATAACCTGCCAAGGACCCGGTGAGGTGAGGGTTTAGGCTTTAGGATTTAGGGTTTAGGGTCTAGGATTTAGGATTTAGGGTTTAGGATTCAGGGTTGAGGGGTTTGGGTGTAGGTACCCAGAAAACCCTATATTCCCCCTCTGTAAGGAATATACCCTAAAATATACTAAGATCCACAGTATGATGTAGGGCTTATAATGCCCTAGTTTAGGGCTCCTAGGCTTTCCGGGTACAAAATGTGCCGGGCATCCCTTAAGTCCGCCCTACCTGCCAAGGACTTTAGGGCTCAGACCTCCCAAGAATGTTTACAGCCTTACCCAGAGGGTCCATATATACAACTATTAGGGAATTAGGCCCCAAAACACCATACTATGGAAGGAATTATGGGTCCCAATTCCCTAATGGTTGTATATGTGGACCCTCTGGGTTATACATCCATACAGATTCCTGATTATGACCCTATATATCCCTACACATCTCTAAAAATAGTCCTATATATCCCTACACATAACCCCATATGAGCCACAGTCTAAGCTCCTAGCATCTCCCTGAATAACCTCTTACAACACTCCCTCATATGATCCCCTATATAGCCATCGTTAAGCAGTTTAGGCCCAAAACCCAAAACTCTACATTGTATAACGCCCCTTAAGCTATTTAAACTATAGCTCATATATCCCTGTATAACTTGTTGCTGGTGCTGGTTGTATGAAATCGACGTCTCGGCTGGGGGGTGCGGGGTGCAGGCTTTTCTGCTGCCTTGAGCTCTGAGCTCCTTTGGATATACGGGCATATAAGGGTGTGTAGGGGTATATGAAGGCATACAGGGGTATGTAGGTTTCTATAGCGGGCTCCTTAAGGGCATAGGGCATTGGGTTGCTGCGTTGTTCAAGCTTAGGTCACGCCAGACAGCAGTTCTTGACAATTCTTACTCTCTGTGGGGCCAGTAGTACCTGTGATGCACCTGATGATTTTTTTGGTGCTTACCTCAAACACAGCATAGCCGACATGCGGATTGCAGATCGGATTCCTTTACGGTGGGTGAAAACCTTACCCCGAAGATGCGCGTGAAGTTTACTACGCTACCCTGGGGCTCTGAATCTATAAACGATTGCCTACATTGGACCAAGATTCCTACGGAACCCTATGCACACTCACCACTAGTCCATTAGAATGCCATACCTCATGCATAGTTATCCTGGTATATTCTAGTACGCCACCATGAATGGAATATCTAAAATGACCAAACTAAACCCGAAACCCAAAACCCTAAGTCCTGAATCCTGAGCCCTATACCCTAAGCCCAAAATCCTAAGCCTCACACCCTGCCTCAACCCCTGTAAATCCTAAAGTCAAGGCCCTAAACCCTTGATTGGCCCTAAACCCTAAATACCCTAAAAGCCCTAAACCCTTAGCCCCCAAACCCTTAGCCCCCAAACCCCTATAAACTCAGTACTGCCCCCCTCAGTAACAGTTGGATAATAATTAAACTCTGGTTACATATAGCCCTTTATAGGACCCCTAATGTTACTGAGTGGGGGCAGTGCCCGACCTATAAAGCCTAAACTCCAGGCCCTAAACCCCAACTCTGCCTCGAGGCCAGTCTCCGTTTTCATCTGTCCCGTATGGCAGGATATGTGGAGCCTCATATCAAGTGGACCAAATGTTTAGGGTTTACGGCTTAGGGTTTCGGATTTACTTTGGGGCTTGAGGCCTAAACCCTAAATCCGAAGCCCTAGGTTAGGGCCGTGTGGTCTGAAGTTTCAAGTTTAGGGTTTAGGCGTGAGCTGATGGTGTTGATGTCCAACAGCCTCTGCCCAAAACCCTTTGAAGCAGAAACCAAGAGGCATAGGCGGCAGTCATGTCTCCTACCTTCATGTACTCTGTGCCTCCTGCCTAGGACTATGACCAGCGGAACCACAAGATTGAACCACACGTCACTAGCCTAATCAACCCGCTCAAGCAATGGTCATCGTAGCTGAAACAACTTCCCTCTCCCCGAGGGCATTTCAAACAGGACAGCTCCCCAGCACTCCCCCGCAGATATGCTCTAATCCGCAGTATCAGGATGCTGAAAGCTATAAACCTGAGAAGGCTGTATGCTAAATTTCCGCGTAAACTCCTATATAAAGCCTTGCCCCATGTCATTTTCCATTCTGGTTCTCTTTACTACCTTAAACCTAAGAAAACCCTCTACTTAGGCTGCTACATCAACCTGAACCGCAATCCCCCATGTCCAAGAGCAGGCCCCAGGAACACAGTCGGGGTCCGGCTATTCCACGCGCGCTTCAGGCCTTGTTTGGGATTTAAGGATCTTAGCGAGATTTCACGGAGACCTTGCATCTTCTTTGCGCGCAGACTGCCCATGTGGCCATGAAATATGTATGTAGCCACGTGTATATATATATATATGTACACATGTGTCGCTGTATATGTTCTGTTTAGGTATTCATTGCTTGCACACATAGACCTGCTTCTGTATGGGAAGGCCGCTCAACACAAGATAGTTACAGTGATACTACATTGTAGTGCTACATGTGGGACGTCGCACTTGCAAGGAGGAAGCAACAGGAAGCAGTAGTGGCAGGCGCGGCGGTTCAATTTTTCAACCCGCTGAGTGAAAGCAGTTCTATGCTGCTAAAACACCATCGTGTCCCTAAGCCCAAGCAATTCTGCCAAGCATGGTACCGAAGTACGAAGCTTCCGCGCAGCAACTACACAAGATATTCCCTCACTCCCCGCTAACCCTACTTGGAGGTTCATGGGACTTAGTAACTATGTATAACTGGGGTTATAACCCTGCTTATAACTGGGGTAACCCCAGTAAGGCCGTTGAGGGGGGTTATAAGTAGGGTTATAAGCCCAGTTATAAGTACTTACTAAGTCCCATGAACCTCCAAGTACACCCTAGATACTAAATGTATTCCTTCATTCCCCACTAGCTCACAGCAAGGAAACCGTGTGGCTCCGAGTGGCTCTGCAGGTTCTCGCGCGTGGCACAGGTCAATCGCACTGCCGCGCCCGAGCTGCGAAGCCCTGGGCAACTTAAAGTAGCGACAAGCTTACAACCTCGTGATGGTGGTAATAATAGTACAAATAAACGTGATACTAGAAATAATAATAATCATGGCAAGAGTGGCATAATCATAACAGCAATATGTATAATCGTAACAAGCTCAGTTATAACAAAAGGGGCTACAGTTCATAATCAAGCCACTATAAAAAAAGAAGCCTCTGCAAAGCACAGCCCAGGAGGGCACAGACTAGTCCAAGCCTTCCAACTCTGCGTCGATTGCCAGTGGAGCATACCTCAGATCTTGTCCCAGGAGGTCGCAAGCAAAGGAAACGGCTGTGTCCTAACACTGAATTCCAGGAACACATCAACACAAACACACACAGCCTTGACATGGCATACGGATTCGGAAGAAGACAGGTATTCGAAAACCACCGACCGCAACAGCCATACCGCCCTATGCACGATTGAGCGAGCAACTTGAGCGCGCACGTCGGGCTGTCAGCACCAATAAGAAAAGATAATTCCAAGTCCCAAGCCTTTGCGAAACCAAGCAGGCCGTGCATCAAATGCGGTCTAGCTAGTCCATACTGAATCCCGAAGCCCGAAGGCCTACATTGTGTAAGCCTAAATTGTGCGCAGGTAATCAGAGCTGAAAGGCTTACATTACATCCAAGGCACCTCAAAGGACTGGAGAATGCAAAGTGGACCTCCAAGTTCTCGCCTCAGCTATCCCCATGCGAAGGTTTTCCCGTACTCAATGGAATGGTGGGCCGAAAACACATGGGGAACATCTTAGACGCCACGCATATACAGGCAGTATACAGGTCGACTATGCTGGGGTAATGCTGAGAAACTATCCACTGGCTTAATAAATCAGAGCCTAGCTCTCTATTGAGCCTATACTGGGCTAAGATTAGAATTACATGGACACTTGGGTTGTGGTGGAGTACGGATGAACGAACGGCATGCATTCTTTACAGGGTGACAGGGGCTGTAGCACTGGGCTGGCACTGCGCAGTCAGTCAGCTGAGTACTTTATGGTGCCGCCCTCTTACAGCCTTCAAGGGGTTGTCCACAAGAAAATGCTGCCTGTGTGCAGTGTGAACACGGAATTTCATCCATAAGAGAATGCCACTCAGAAAAAATGTGAAAAAAGGCGCATCGGGCAGCTGTGCGTCACTTCTTCTATCATTCCGACAGCACTTGCTTGACTACAGCTGCTGTTCCCTGTCATGCGGAGGGCTTGACAGTGCGAGGCAAGAGGCGCGAGAGAAAGATCTGCTCTACGTTCCGGCTCATGTAGACGACCTGAACAGTATGACGTTTACGCTCCACTGCTCAAATCCCTCTCAGCAGAGGACATGGGCCCCTGCAAAACTTGAAGAGGCCAGGAGGATCATCTAGGGCACCCTAGTCCTTGATTGCAGTCCCCTTGCATTGCTTTCAGATCATTAGCACATTCAAAAGCTCTGATAGCCTCCAGCTCCAAAGACCTCCGCTTTCCTCAAGACGGGTACTCAGAAGCCATCCAGTGCAACAAACACCCTCTAGGGAATATGACTTAAAAGGTTCAAAGTGATGTAGACCATCTTCCTGAAAGGTTCAGGAGTAATGTAGACCCATGATTAATAACCCCCCTCCTTTTAAGGGCCTGAGTATAGGATCCTTATTATCATCCCTACTGAGGATACTTTTTAAACAATATGAGGGGTTTACATTAGGAACTCCAGGCGCCGCTTGGACATTTGAGCCACCCCGGAACGAGGAAAAGTTTCCCATTTCCAATCATCTGCAGCCCGCCTTCTTCTCTGGGAGCCGCGTCACAAGGTAATCGCCCGCCCTGGTGACTTCGTAGGTGAGGTGTTCTGGAGAAGGGAGAAGTTATAGGAACTTCAGCGTTTGAGACAAGTACCCAAACCCCGCCACATCCCTGTATCGGCCCCCCTGCAACGCCTTAGCTTGGACCCAGGCTTAAAGATCTACGCGGTAAATTACACATCGTTAGGACAGAGGGTTGCCCTGCTTAAAGCTCAGGGCGGAGAGGCGATCCCAGCAAATAAGCACTACATGTCTATTCATCCGGTTTTCTTGAGGGGGGTTCCCAAAACTTCCTTAAGGGCACTGAAAATACACAGATTCTTACAAGCAGACTATACCCTTAAAACCTAAAGCGTCTTAGACAAGAAGCACCCTTAGGGACCCGAGTTTTGTTGGAACCCTAAACCCTAAAATCTCTCCTCACAGCAGAAGCCACCTGAGGGTCGCTGCAAACACACGGCTTGCCACAAAAAAAGGAGGTCCCCCTTTATGCAGCTCGATACCCTAAACTCTAAACTCTACTTATAGACGCTCCAAACCCCAAACCCTAACCTCTACCTATGAGAAACTCTAAACTCCAAACCCTGTATAACTGCGAGAAATGTGCAAACCGCTGGCGGCCTCAGCGGCTGCGGGATAATACTGAAGGGCACCTTCGCCGGTTTTAAATCATGGGTTAGAAGCCTCTTTGTCGTTTATTGCCGTTTGGTTGTCCGTGTCTTGGGGCGGGAGTGAGGGTTTCTGGTAACTTGGAGGTTTATGCGTTTTGGGCGGAGCTGCCTAGGCTTGAGGCTGTAGTGTGAAAGGCTTCTGGAGCTTATCTTGTGAGCTTAACTTTTTTCGAGCCTGAAGTCACTTGAGCCACGGGCTGAACTACCTCCGTAAGAAGTCTGGCAAATTCCAGTTGAATTCGGCTCTTCTACTAGTGATTCTTTTTTTGTGTTTCTAAGCCTAGGGCTCCAGTTACCCCCAACATGGGTTCTAGTTCCAAATACAGAGTAGCCTACTGTTGAGGTAACAAGGAGCCTTTAGGTAACTGGGAGCCCTAAACCCTAAACCCTAAATCAATCATGGGCCATCCTACTCCCTGCTCCAAATGAGACACTGCTCTCGGCGTCATGCTGCGTTTCCCTCAGCCATGATGGTTACTACATACTACTCTGCATGACCCTCAGTACTGTACCCGAAAGCTTGGAATTCTGGTACAACTTCAAGTCGTTTGAGGAGGATTATGGGCATGAGGCAGCTTCTAGGCCATAACTTCTGTTCTTTTCTAACTTCCTCTCCATGCTGAAAATGATAGGCGTTATGTCTGCATCACCCACCAACTCTTCAACATAGGGTAGTCTTCGTCAAAGATGCTTCCCTACAGATGTGCTTAAACCAGGAAGTCTAGATTCGAAGCAGCCCGACTCATTCTGGACTGACGGAAGAAGCTCCAAAACAAAAACAAGCCTTGTCGATGAAAGCACCCGCAGGGACTCTAGGCATACATGGAAAATGATCAAGCGAGATAGGGGGTGCCTGTTAGGGACTCTTCGAGACATGCGCGCATGCGGTGTACTCGTTATAGCGATCCCTAGGACCTATATATTGCATCATCCCTGGCTATGTCGCAAGGAACCCTAATCCCCAAAGCCGAAACCCCTAAACCCTGACGCCCCAAAAAGCAGCGCAGACCACTTCCAAAACGTCCATGGAATCTCGTGTTGGCATTAAATCTAGAGGTCTCCATCCTCATAATCTCGAATTCCATGCGGGACTTGGCCTAAATCACTGTTTGTTGTATAGGGGCCCGCATTTTAATACGAACCCCACTCTGGGGACTTGTATTACAATGCATCTGAGAAAACCCAACATGGTCGTGAAGGGATCCGGCGTCCCTTCTGGTGTCAGGGCTTAACGCGTCCCCTAGTATCTAGGGTACCCAAACAATTCCAAACAGGGAGATTCATTTGATAGCCATCCACCTGAATAGCAGACTTCCAAGGTCATCTCCCTAAAGGATTTCGGAAATCAGGTTGTGCAGGTGAGCCATTTCTCTAGGGAGCCATTTCTCTAGGGGTCCACTACGTGACAATGATGTATTCCCCCATGTCCATACCACGGCTAGACTTACCATAATACCACCCCCAAACCCTAAACCCAAGTACTGGGTGCCCTCTGGAATGCTTATAAACAGGCTAGACTAACATGTCTAGGTCCCTGGTGTGATTCTGGGAAGCAGGGAACAAAGGGTAAAACTAAGCATCTGCTTTTAGACGAGAAACCAAGGCCACGAAGTCGGCTCAGGATTTAGGGCGAATGTACTTTAGAGCCCCCAGACTAGAACCCGCCTGAAACTTGCCTTTCGGTAGAAACTTCATGTCATCGTCCGTCACCTGGACCGGTGCGCTACGTACATAGCAAGAACATTACAGATTCTTCATGTGCTCGTGTAAAGTATGTTAGCGTTTCTTGTGAGCTATGGGACCCTTCTTAGGGTCAACATTGCAGGTTGAAAAACTATATGAAGTGTGTTACGCGACCCTGAATTTCCAAAATGCCCTGGAGGACCTCAAAGGCCGATTTGAAGTTGCAAGGGAGGCCAGTCAAGGATCGGATGCTTCAGCATTTCAAGGTCCTCTGAGATAGATTGTGGGGTAATGTTGCACTCGCTTTAGTAAGGCCCCCCTACAGTACGGTGGATGGAGGTATTCTTGCACCACCTACATAAAAGGCATCTGCTATGACGTGACGATGCATCCCCGCACCCCCNNCGGGGCTGTAAGAAATCCACGTTGTGAACCCCAGTAGGGACAGTAGGGCCTCAATAGATTGAAAATCGAGCGTCCTCAATAAGGCTTGCGCGCTGCTGAGGGACCTAGGAGGCGCTGGGGATTACTGTAAAGGGGATTGTCTGGATTCGGTTAAGGGCCCCAAACCCAAACACACTAATGAGAGACTTGAAACAATAGGCCGAAACTCACTAAGCTGCGGCCGCAACTAGTTAAAAGAGGATCTCGACAAAGCATCAGCATGCTGAAGCGGAAATCCATTTTCCCTTTTGCCAGACGCTGCCACGCAACATATCCATGGGTAGCAATGTCCTTGCCTTGCCCTGTGCCCACAGGGTTCGTGTAGCTATATAATATATACGTGGTCCGTAAAGTAATCATACGGGAAACCTTTGGGCACTAAGAACATACTATATCCGTACATGGACATGGACCCTTTGGGTATTTATTAGGGGACCCCCCACCCTGTAATAGTGGTATAATCGGAATATAAAGGGGCATTTACATAATCACCGTTGTCCCTTGTAGTCACCATTACTGGGCGGCGGGGTCCACGCCCTGAAACCTAAACTCTGAAAACCCTAAACTGCGTCATCTTATGCAGCATATGCAGCCACAGGGCTTGCCAAAGGCTTCAAAAGGAAAATGTCAGCGCATGGGGTTGAAGCTTAGCATTGAAGCCCGAGATTTGGGATACTTTAAAGGGGAGCTATAAGGGATACATGAGGGCTATATGGAAGTGTATATATAGGGTTTAGGGTTTAGGGCTTTCCAAGAATAAGGGGTACCATATTGGGGGGGGAGGGGGGGGGGCTATAATAAGGATTATAGTATGTTGGGTCTATATTGGGGTTCCCCCATTTATGGAAACTACTTTTTAAGCAACCCTGCGACGCTGCAGGCTGAGCGGAGCCCTTTAAAAATATTATGATGTAGGGTCCATATGATATAATCCTTATACATCCTCATATATATATGTGTGTATATAGCAGTTTCCATTTCATTTTTCCATTGTCTTTTCCATTTGATTCTCCATTATCGGAATTTAAGCCCTAGATATCCCAAAGGCCAACCGAGAAAACCTTGGTGATCTAGGGTTTTAATTCCAATAATGGAGAATCAAATGGAAAAGCAAATGGAAAATGAAATGGACACTGCTATATATGGGGTTATATAAAGGTTATGAAAATGGAAAATGAAATGGAAACTGCTATATATGGAGTTATATAAGGATTATATTATGATGAGCTATGGTCTCCGGCCTTGTAGACCAGGAACATGCCCGCGGTCTTCTCGTAGATTCGGAAGCCCCGCTTGCGGAGCTCGTCAAACTCCGGGCCCTGCCAGGAAGGCCCCAAATGGGTGGTTGTCAAAATTATGGTCCCTTTTTGGGTACGCTAAATATTAGGTGCCGTATCACAATAAGGATCCAACAACGGCCCATAATTGTGACAACCGCCCGAATGTCTGCATACAGGATCTCTGAAACCACCCACAGCCAGAGGGCTCAGCTGAAACGGCATGCAGGATGCGTCATGATTTGGAAATACTTTGCAAGCTAAACCCCAACCCTGTCTACGGCATCAAGTTCAAGATCTTGATCCCTGCCAGTCCTTGCATCGACATCCCAAACTCTGGCTCATCCTCCGAACTACAAAACCCCAAGGGTCCAAGTACTCAAGTAAATGGGGCTTCCAGTCCCATACCATAATCTGGCCCTCATACTCCGGCTCTTGGACCAGTATAGGGAAGCTGGCAAAAGACTTCGCAAGCATTTCGACCAGTAAGCAGAAATGCATCCAACCCTGAACTCGTAAACGTACCATATCCCGACCCCAACCTTACTGGTGCTTAAGGGGGAGTAAGGGAATTACAGGGATATATAGGGGATTATAGGGGGGTATATAGGAAATATTCTAAGGATCAATTTCCCCACTCTCCCTTCAGCCCCAGTAAGCAACAGCCCTGCAAACGAAACCTCCACACCCTTAAAACCCTAAAAGTCGTAAACTTGTCAGACCATCCTCCAGTATCCCCCACAATCCTATGGTACATAAAGCCTGAAGAAACAAATCTGATCTTTGGAGCTCCAAGTCTACAACTGACCAGAAGCCGATAAATATCACCTACACTGGGCTATTTTGATCCATAGCCCGAAAGGTCCATGTAGCTGTATGTACGTGTATATATATAGAGAGAGAGAGGGAGAGAGAGAGCACATACTGAATTCCTGAAGTAATTATATGGGAAACCCTTTGGGCCCTATCATATACTATGTAACCCCGAACCCTAAACTCCATATTACCTAAACCCTGAACCGTTAAACCCTAAACCCTATACCCGAAACCCTATACCGTAAAATCTAAAACCCTAAACTCTACACGATACCCCTACATGGATCCTGTGGTTAGACCGAGGCTCTCTCCGAGGGACTTCCATCGAGGGTTGGCGGTAGTTCTGGGCAAAGGTCTCGCCATCCACTACATAAACCTGCGGAATACTCTAATGGGAGTTTCGGGGTACCATGTGGGAGTCCCCATAATCAGGATTATAGTATTTGGGGTCTAGATTGGGGTTCCCCTATCAACAAGCCTGGGGTTTCTCAAGAGGGTGGTGCCTTCAGCAATCGGTAGCTTTGGTGCAGAGCCTTCTGTTCCGTGAGTGTGAGGTTGGCATGCAGGCTTTCCAAACATTAGCGCTCTTTTCTGAGGATCCCTGTAGTATGGATAAAAGCATTTGGGTACATGCTGGGTACCCCATGTTTTTGGGGTTGCCTATCTGTTGTGAAGGGCAGAGGTTCACGATGGATTTCCCATGCTGAGATGCTACCATGCACACGCCAGTGGAACAGGCTTCTTCGGCGCAAAGAAGACTATGGAAGAGCAGTTGTCTTACGCGCGCTTACTTTAATTCAAGATCACGCGCTCGCAAATCAGATCTAGCGTTGTCAAGAAATTTTGAAAGGAAAGAGAGAACCCCCACAACTGCGCACCTCCCCCATCAACATCAACTCTTCACCAACCCCGCACCTCAGCAAGAACACGTTAAGGAATCATCATCTCCCTATTGCCCCTATATATCCTTTGGGGCCCTATAGATACCGACTTGTTTTGAGAAACTCCCACTCTACTTCCCTGCTCAACCCCCAGACCCTGGCAGATCCACCTCACGGTCGACGGACTCTTCTTGAACCACCTTAGCACACAACGGAGTTGTGTGGGGGCCTCTTTGCGAATGCCCCTGTGCAGAGTTTAGCGTTGAGGGTTTTAGGGTTTAGGGCTGCTACGCCGCAACAAAGCCTGGATAAGGTGCTTTGAGCTCAGAAGAAAATAAAGTCAGCGCTGGACACCTAGGTTGGGGGCCGTTTGAAGGATTTGTTGAAACATGAGGCTGCGGAAGCAAACCAGGAACCTGTCTCTACAGCACTACGTCAATATCCAGAGGAGAATGCCGCAAAGAAACGTCATCATGATTTGCAAAATGAAATAGCCCGTCAACACTTCACATGGGATGTTCCCAAAATTATGGGCCACTTTTGGTTATAGATCATTTTACGGCACCTAGCATTTAGGGGTACCAACATGGGACCCTAATTTCGGGAACTACCCATATTGAAGGGGAGCTACAAAAGATGCCTCACACACCATGTTGAAAAGCATTGCGCCCTAAACCTCAAGCCCTAAATCCTAAACCCTAAACACCAAACCCTAAACCCTAAACCCACCCGTAGGCTGGTACGTTTGGGTATGCCCTTGACATCAGGGTATGACCAGGGAGATCCCACATGTTGGCAAACACTTACCATCCTCATATGAGCCATTGTCTAAACTCCTAGTATCCCCCTTAATAATGAAGAATCAAATGGAAAAGGAAATGGAAAATGAAATGGAAACTGGGATTCTACAGTCTAAACTCCTAGTATCCCCCTCAATAATCTCTGTAGTAGTCCCCTATATAATGCCCTATACAACCCCCTTTAAGGAGTTTAGACTATAGTACATATCCCAAATATATAAGCAAACCCCAGGGACCATCTAAGACTCATAACCCTAAGCCCCAAACCTCGAAACCAAGTTCTGGCCATTCTATTCTCATTTGAAAGTTGAAACATAAGCCACATTTGGGGCTCTCTTCCATCTATAAACCACTAATATGTAAGATGAGTTAGGGTGAGGTCGTTGCCGCTTAGTTGTGATGCAGTTGAGATGCCATGCTCGTGTCATCTCTTACTGTGGTACGTGCGACCACCTGCCAAGCAATCGGCAACTGTTGGTCCTCAAGGGTCTTAGGCTTTTGGGTTCAGGCAAGCACCCCTAAATCAGCCCAATTACTATAGCTCTCAATGCTGTCTGGCCCCTAACAGCCCACGTGATGTTTAGGTGCTTGCGCCCTTAGGGGGCTGCTGACAACCTGGGAGCTTCTCAAAGGTTACCATATGGAATCCTTTTAGCGCGGCAACATAAGAAGTATTGTACGTGTTGGCGAGAAGAAGCCATAACGCTCACCACTACCTGCATGCAGGCCATGAAGTAGGTACAGGATTGCAGGATCAATAACAGCGATTCTTGGGAAAGGCTTCCACATACCCAAAGAGTCCATGTAGCTCTGCAGTACATACTTAACCCATGATGTAGTTGTACAGGAAACCCTTTGGGCCCTAAGCATATACGATGTGCCGTGATGGACCCTTTGGGATATTCCTTGTTCCCGTTACTTTATATTCTGCAGGTACCAGTGAGAACAGCCTTGCAGTAGTCGGAGGGACGCGTGTAACGGGACCCGACGTAATCAAAGACGGGCGGAATTGTATTCATCACGTCTGCCAAATAGCTGGCCATGGCTCTGTAAGCACTGAAATTACTATTCGGCTGATCTTGTCAGGGATGGGCTCCAGACGACACCTTTTGAATGAAGTCCTGTCTTTGGTTACAAGTAGGAGTCGTGTATGAGAGCCTCTGCCACCCAAAAGGGAGGTACAGACCGGCTCCCCTGCCAGGGTGCAATAAGGTTTAGGGTTTAGGGCTTCTGTTCCTCATCCCACTAAAGCCTACTGTAAACTCCAGACCCTTAAGATAATGACTTCGTGGTTTTCGTGCCATCAGCAATCTAGCCGACACCTTTGGTATGAGGGTTTAGGGTTTTGGTCATATTTATAGGGCCCATCGTAGGGTTACCGCGGACAACAGGTCTTAGCCGGAGCCCTTTGAACTGGTTCGCTTGAAAAACCTGCTTGCAACATTAAGACTCACAGCGCAGGTGCCCGCCAAAAGGTGCAAAGTCGGTATTTGCCCTACTCCCTCATCCCTGAACTATGAGCACTGAAGCCGCAAACCTTCAGCCCTAAGCCATAAAGTTCAAACCCAAACACTAGTAATGTGCTCTCCAAGAAATTCATGACTGCGGACACCAAGCAGCAGGTACTCTATTGAACCCTTCAGGTGCTGCTGAAGCTTGACCTCGCCATTAACGATCGTCAGCACTTCCTCGCCTCTCCTTGCCGTCAGGCACCCAAGGATCATTGAAGTGGACATGGGGTTCAGCTTAGGGACCCAAACCCTAAACCCTGAACCTAAACCTTACTTGGAGGGTCAGGAGGACTTAATAAGTAGGTTAATAATTGGGATAACTGGGCGTATTATATGGGTTATAGGTGTTATTAACCTACTTAGTAAGTGCCACTGACCCTCCAAGTAGACCCTAAAACCTAAGCCCTGTTTGGGGTGCAGGGGTCGTAAGGCTGATAGGTTTGGGTCCGAGGGTTCAGTTTAGGGTATGGGGTCTGGAGCTTGGGGCTGGGCATGCGGGCTTCTCGAAACGGCTTACAGGTTTTAGCGTTAAGGGTTCAGGATGGGGGATTACAGGGGATCCCATCTCTAGGGATCCAAATAGCCCAATGTAGGAAATAGTTAGAGACCTTTAGTCCGGTTCAATGTAGGTATTATTTGTATACTTGGACCCTGATTCAGGAATTAGCCTCTGGAATTCAAACATGAGGGTTCGTCAAATTGGTGTTGTTGTTGGAAGGGTAGGGTTTGCATGAGGGGTTAATAGGGGTCGCAGCCACTTTTTCGAGAAAATCGCATATTGAGTCTTGTCTTCTGAGAACAGTACTTGAATAGCAGACCCACATCAACTTACTGGTTCATAGTAGGGAATAAGGCAATATGGATTGCATTCACTTATTCCCTGTTAATCCCCAGTAAGTACATTCACGCCGGAAAATTCACACGCAAGCTAGTGGCATAATCCAATGGCATACAAATGAAGGGACATGGTTGCAAGATGCAAAATGTGGGCCGAAGTACACGCAATGTCTAGTTGGGGCTCCAAAAACTACTACGTACACACATTGTTGTGAAAGTGTACATGACAGGTTGTCAACATCTTGGTCCTCTTCTGGGTCCCCATGAATCCTTCGGGTGCCTCCGACAGGGGCCATCTTGTTGACAAGCTACCCCATATGTAATAAGCGTTTATAATGCAGTGTATATACGCATGTATATACTGGTACTGCCCAGCCCCAAACTAACATGCAATCCAAGTAGGCCCAGGCAAAAACAGAGCAATCTAGGTTAGGTTGGCCCAAGGCGGCTCTAGCTTAGTTTGGGTAAGGCTCTTTGGGTAGCTGGATCTTCTGGGTGCAACTCTAAACCCCTAAGCCCTACCATAATTAATCCCTAAACCCCTGAACCCTACCATAATCAATCCCTAAACCCCCAAACCCTACCATGATCAATCCCTAAACCTCTAAACCCTACCATACTTAATCCCTAAACCTCTAGACCCAAAACCCCTCAACCTCTAAACCGAGTCCAAATGATCTCCTCGCTGGCCGTGCCAGTCTTCGCCCAGCGCGTCGCATGCGCAAACCACGGTGCCTGCCGCCCATTCAGAGGCTGACTGAAAGGCTCAAAAGACCTCTATCCCTAAGGGTCCAAGTACCCAATATTTAGGTACTTGGGGTTTGGGTAAAAGTAATTATAGTAAATGATTATTAGGTACTTGGACCCTTAGGCTATGAGATATAAGTAGTTGGCTCGAGAACAATATACATAGGAGCCTCATGGTCTCAAGAAGCATATTCCACATAGGTAGTTGGAGCAGGAGTGGTGACTGACTCTGTAGCATCCTGCCCTTGCAGGCCGGATTCGGAAGCGGGAGTGTCGTAGAAACACCTTCAACAACTGCCCTGCACGAAGTACCACTCTCATGGACCGCCAAAGCGTGCATTTACTAGAACACTTTCTGCACAGCGCAGCTACTCCACATTCGTGAACAGAGATGCGAAGACGGTCTCAGGGCGTGCGTAAACATCGGGTCACAGGGAAAGGGGCTGCTTGAGGCGAACGGCACCATGAAAAAAACATACACGGAGCCTCAGTGTTAGGATCTTACACGGGAGACCTGCCCAGGGCACGTACGTGGCCTCTGCCATCGCACAGTGGAAGCCCATATTGCCAGACTCTTGCATGGCTAATCTCAGAGTTGCAACCCACAGTTGGAATGATTCGGAACCAATTACGAGAAACCCAATGAAGAGGGCTCATAAAAGTGAGATACTCTTCGGTTCTGACATGCCCAATCAAGAAAGGTGGGCCTATCTCTTGGGACGTAGGACTTGCAGAAACCCACAGGCCCAAGACGCTTGC
The DNA here is from genome assembly GCA_905231905.1 of Symbiodinium pilosum. Lineage (NCBI taxonomy): Eukaryota > Dinophyceae > Suessiales > Symbiodiniaceae > Symbiodinium > Symbiodinium pilosum. The sequence continues at coordinate 23,435 of CAJNIZ010021447.1, forward strand.
TGAACTTTGAAACCTAAGCCCCAAACCACTAACCCTATATTCTAGAGCTTGAACTCTGGACCCTTAATAAACCCTACGCCCTAAAAACTTACCAAATGCTAAAGACTGAAACCCCTATACCTTACAAAGCACTCCACCCCCAACCTTGCTAAACACTAAACAGCTAGACATTGAAATCTGACTAAACCCGAACCCTAAAACCTTACTAAATAGGCATCATGTACCTACCCTAAACTAAAACCTAAACCCTGTATAAGTAGCGTTCTTTTGGTGGTTAAACCCAGTAAGATAATATTCCTTATATAAAATACTATAACCAAAAGGAGGATAGAATCTCACTCTATAATGGGTACCATAGTATCCCCAAATAAAATACTACCAATATGTGCCTACATGGACCCTCTAGGTTCAAAGAGAAGATCAGCGCCTCATCAACGGCATGAAATGCTCAAGCATCTCTTCCTCCGGGCCCGAAACAACTAGGGTTTAGGGGTTTAGGGGTGCGCAGTTTAGGGCTTAGGCTTTCTGACTTGTTGTTAGTGAATGGTTTTGGGCCCACGGTTTCGGGATCTAGGTTAAGGATGTAGGAAAAAGCGTTTGAGGTGTAGGGTTTCAAGGTTTAGGATGTATGGTTAAGGATCTTCAGATTTACGGTTCAAAGTTTTGGGTTTAGGGCTCAGGGTTCAAGTTTAAGGTTGAGGGTTTAGGTAAGTTCAGTCACCAGATCATGGATATAGGGTGAGTAATCTGGCATCCTTGCTATGGTAACTTAATTGGAGCTCTTTAACATTGATGGTAGCCGTCGCTTCAAGGTCTTCAGGGCTCTTGCAAGCTAACATGTTTTTTGCAGATTCCAGGGCTATAGCTCTGTAGCCATTACAAGGCTTGCAGTCTATGGAGATCTGTTTCAAGGATGTGGCGTTTCGACTGGGGTCCTGGCAAGTGGTGCTGAGCTAAGTGTTTAGGATTTATGGTTATGGGGTGTGGTCGAAATTAGGGTCCGTTTGTGAGGGGGCATCCTAGATATTCGGGGCCGTAGTATAATAGTGAGCCAGTCAGGGATCATAATCGTGACGACCACCGGCATTTGTTTCAGGATCTGCCGCCTCAAGCAGCGGGAGAGAGTAAGTGAGTCTGACAACCAGTTTGAAAAATAATGATAACTTTCTCTATCGCCGTACATGCTAAAAATTCTTCAGCCCTTGTGGCGTTCGGACTGATCCCGGCCATAGTTGAACTGCCCAGAAGGTGCCACGTGATCCCGCTGCAGGAGGTTCAAACACGGCTTGCTTAAATGTAGCTTGAGCATTGTCCTGCTAAAGCACAAAGTTGCTGTCCGGGAACTTGTTGCAGAGACTCCCACCATCCCAGTTCTCACTTACAGAACCCTGACCATGGCCCTCAAGCAGCAAGCAACTGAACCCTCACTCCGAATTCCTAGGCCTTACACCTGGTGATCTTCATGGGCTCCCCTACTACCCCTAGATTCCCCCATAGTTAGCCTTAATTAGGCCTAGCTATTTCAAAATAGCCTTAGGTAAGGGAAGTAGTAGTAGGGGGGGGGACCCAGGAGATTTAATTTCAGAAGCAAGACCTACTTTGGGTACTCATGTCTATAAATGATACACACGTCGGGCTTATGGGGTCCCGTGCCCTACGAGTCGACGCGCTTGATGAGCAGATACTTGGCCAATACTTGTACTAAAACTACTAGCGCCAAAACCCCAAGTACCCAATCATTGGGTAATTGAACCCTAGATCCTAACTTCTTATATGAACCTATATACCCCTGCTTCTACATACATATACAAAAATACACACACATACACATCCCTAGAACCCCCTTGAAAGGGACCTCATTTGAGGTACATGGATCCTAAAAGGTTGGGTGCTAAACTGCAGCGCTGGCCTGGGTACGAACACCTCGGCCTTGGAGGACCTGACCATCTTCGCTGTAGATGGCCTTGGCAAAGAATGTCCCCAATGGGAGGGAAAGTCTACTTTTTGGGTGAGTAGGGTTTATAGGGTTGGCCCAGGAAGTCCAAGGACCCAACTAATGTCTAGGGCCCAAACACTGAAATCTGGATGGCCTTTGGCACCTAAAACCCTGTTGTTTGGGTCTGTGGACATCCGTGGACCCTTAGGGAAAGAATCAGCTTTAGGGCTTATAGGGTTGAGGGTTGTTCGGTTTTAGGATACCCCAGCGCCATAGAAACTGATTTGTTAAGGTTTAAACCCTATAAACCCAAAAGCGCTAACAGGGTTGAGAATTTTTAGGATTTAAGGATTCTAGGAATTAGGTCGGAGAGGATGGCTCCCTGCAGTAGTCCCGAAAACGTTCCCTATCAGTTTAGGGTTTAGGCCTCCTTTCCCTACTAAGCAGCTGGGAGAACAGGGATCCTCATTGTATCACGTAGGAAAACCTCGGAATGCTGAAAAATGACATGTTGTCTGGACCTAGCAGCGAAATTTATAATTAAGCAGCGAAAGGAATCCGAAGCCCTAAACCCTAAGCCCCTAAACCCTAAACCCTTAACCCCTAAGCCCGTAAACCCTAAACCCCTGAAGCTTAAACCCTAAACCTATCAGTGCGCATGACAAAAGAGCTGAACTGAAAGTTGGCAATGAAGCCACGCTGCTGAATATCCGAATTATTGAGATCTCCACAGTAACTGCAGGCTACTAGGTTTCCGGGAGATATGTAAGCGAGGAGCGAGCGTACAGTTGCTAACATGAGCTATAGCCAAACTTCGAGTACCCCCCTTCATAACCCCTATAGTAGTTCCCTATATAATCCCTACATAACCCCCTTTTAAGGAGTTTAGACTATGGCTCACATGGACAATCCATACATGCACTCATCATCATTCCATGGGACCCCCAAACACACCCGCCCATCGCCGGGAAAAAAAAAAAAGAAAGACTTACATCCCATGGTGAGGCATTTTGAGCTTACAGCCGAGGCCCCTGCAGAATTCCGGCTGACCCACACCTGGCTGTAGGGTTTAGGGTTTCGGTAATGTCCTAACCATGTACCCCTAGAATGGGCCCCTACCTGTTCCCTCGGACCTAACTATAAGCCCTCAGTTGGGCTTATTGGGCTTCATCAGGTACTTAATAGGTATGTAAGGACCCCAAATTTAAGGGCCTCTACTGGGGGCCATGGTTCACGTCTCATGTGGCTGGAGCAATGGGGATTATGACGGTACGTGTGGGTTCCGTATGATTGGCTTTTAGGGAAATTGGTAACTATTATCTATAGAGGCCACAAGCTACGGTGAGGTCAGGTGGAGAAGGATTAATCTCCTCCCCTCAAGTTTAATACCCCCCCCCACCCCTCCAATGTAGAATATTCCCGTCGTGGTACAACATTTAGCAACATCCTACTAACCCCCTTACCAACCCCTTAGTCACCCTCGCGTCCCACAAGTGGCACTGTCTCAGCTCCTCTTTAATGTGACGTCCGCTCTGAAGCAGATTGAGATTAAAAAGAGTCACACTCATGAGTCGAAGGGCATGCAAGGGTTTACGGATTAAGGTTTGGGTTTAAGGCTTAGGGTTTGGCAAGTCTACTTTGAGTCCATCTCTGGGCATGGACAGTCCATACAACAATCTGAGGGTCCCAGCTGACTCACAAAATGATGTTTTCCCATCCAGGACCTTTAGTACGTGGCCATATGTGCATGCACCAAAGGGGGTGTCTTTCTGATAAAGATGCTGTTCTTGGACCTGTTGTAGGGGAAGTAAAGAGCCTACGTGCTGTCACCGGGATCTACGAAGAGACCGCGATGCGCACCCTTCTCCTTCGAGTGCCCTGACTGCTGGAACTTGCCATGCGAATGAAGGTAACGTAGACCCCAGAATACTGAGGTCCTGCAAACCAGGCAGAGAAGTCCATTGAGGAGTCTTTAACACCAAACTGCTGTTGTAGCCTAAACTTCCAACCCTAAACCTAAACCCTCGCCTCTAGACCCTGAGACCTAGCTCCTAAATGCTGAGCCCCCACTTTCTGACTGTGCCCTAACACTAAACCAAAGCTCTTAAACCCCTCAACCCCCACCCCTAAGAAACCTATGCACTAAACCCAAGCCCTTAACTCCCTCAACTCCCAAACCCAAGCCCCTTAAATCCCTCAACCCCCAACCCTAAGAACCCTATGCACTAAACCCAAAGCCCTTAAAACCCTCAACCCCGAACCCTAAGAACCCTATGCACTAAACCCAAGCCCTTAAACCCCTCAACCCCCAACCCTAAGAACCCTATGCACTAAACCCAAAGCCCTTTAAACCTCTCGACCCCCACACCCACGCCCGTTAAACCCCTCAACCCCCCACCCCTAAGAACCCTATGCACTAAACCCAAAGCCCCATAAATCCCCTCAACCCCCAACCCTAAGAACCCCAACACATCGAAAAAACCCAGGCGGGGCAGGGAACTCGACTCTGGCCTCGTTGCACTCAGGCTCGTTAGTCACCAGAAGGAACCCTGGCCTCTTCGGTTAAGGGTTTAGGGTTTAGGGAGCGTTAACCTGAACTCCATAAGTATGTAGAATAATTGCCTTTTGGGCTATGCTTTAGGGTTTGGGGCCATTATTTTACCTACTTTCAGAAGGTTGAGGAAGGGTTCTTTAGGGTTATATACAGGGTAAAATACCATTATATAGGAAAAGACAGTGGAGACTACTATAGGGTTATATAGGGATAACGGGAAAGAAAAAGATGGAAATCACTGGTTAGGGTTCAGGGTATGAAGGAAATGGGAAAATGAAGAGCACACATTGAGGTTGAGGATGAGGGAATGGAAAAGAAAATGGAAACGACTGAAAACCGACCATGGAAACTTCTATGCAGGAGTATATAGGAACCCCTAGACCCTCAACCTTTTACCCTAAACCACGACCTTCAGGATCCATTCTTCCATCCCATGCTAACCAGCAGGGCGCAGAGGGATCAGTATGTAGTATGAAGTAGAGGAGTACAGTATTACAGTGTAGTACAGGACTGTATAACAGTAACATACAATGCTCGCATAGTATAATTGGAGTACGGGTTGTGGGTACTATGGCTTTAGGTAGCATGCATCGGTGGCATGGCTTGAAAACAAACCACCAGCGGGCCAGAATTTTATCAAGTTTCCTGACCCTGAAACCTTTCTACAATCTAAGCCCAAGACCCTGAATCGCGTTTGCAGTATGCTCTCGACTGATGGGGGAAGGAATACGGCACGGCCCTAAGCAATTACGCAGAATAATTAAGGGAATAACTCTGCTAAATATCAGGCTAGGGCGTTACTTGTCGCCACAGCCACATCCATGGTGTGCCCTGGGCCATACATGACAGGGCTAGGAACCCTGTCATGCATAGTCCAGAGTTTTTGCACATCTCAACCTTGCTTCTCCTATCCATAAGCACTATAGAGAACACTAATTCCTGCAGCCTATGTGAAGCATGCAACCCTATACCCTAAATCCTAAAAAGTAAGTGCAAGTAAGGACCCACAAGCCCTGCCGTCAGCGCCTTACAGTCAGCGGAAAGGGGCTGAAGGTGCCATAGAATTTGGCAGCGGGGAAGAAGCCCTTGTTTCCGCGTCAGAAGTACATAGGGGTTTCTGAAAAAAGTGGGTCCCCAGCTACGGGATGATGTCGGAATTTCCAACATAGGGTTGTATTAAATTTGGTTCTCTGAAAACTTCCATTTGACCTGGACCCTGCTGAAGACACACCTATATATGTATCTAGCTCTTTTACGAGCAGCATGGGGCCTCGATATATGGGATTCGGGGAACATGCGCAGATGACAGACAATGTTAAAGTGTTAAGGGGAGGGGAGGGTGCACGCTTCTCTCATGGTTGCGAAGAGTTAGGAGAAGCTGCAGATCAGGGCTTCTGGTATGGTGTCCTGAGTGTCTTCACGCCGCTAAGTTGCTGCTAAGTCGGGGAACTTGAAAATTAACATGCTCAAACATGTACTACTAAAGCTAGGATGGTGGATGTGCTGTGCATCCTCACTATTATACCCCTGGAGAGCAAGGACAGCCTCTGTCTAGCATGGGTGCGAGAAACAAGACCCATAAACTTCAACCCCCCCCCAGCACAGGAAATCAAACAAAACTGTTGAAGAGAGCCAAGATTCCATGTCCTGCACACATCACATGGGCAGGTGCACGTACCCAATTAACGCAGGTGTCAATACAGTGCCCAACATTCGCCGGCTCTGAACTGAAAAGCCTTCATAATAGCCCTTACACTACTGTTACTACTGTCAGCACTAAGCAACTCCATGACCTTCGAACACTAGAACACCATAGGTCCCAGGGCATAAGGTACTTGCCGACATGTTGTTAGTATGGCGAGGCTGGAATGGACCGCGGCATATCATACTGTACAGGGGTAAGGTTCAAGATATAGACTCTGCACTGACAGTCTTCACAAAATCCTATCGCGGAATTTGGGATGCACTCCACTGACATGGCGAACCTTGACTGCACATACACGTCGAAAAGAATTGAAATGGATCTTCTCAGTTCTCAGGCAGATACCAGCAGAGTTTGTCCCACATCATTCTGGTCAAACGCGGGAAGGTATCAACGCGCGTTAGCTGCAGGCCCACCCTATGGTAGGAATCCCTTGCACATTCTTACACGGACATCAGTATAGGGCGCGCTGTCCGGCACTTGTTCTGACTCATACAACGTTGCGAACACAAACTCAACGATGGCAACGTGGGCTGGGGCCTGCAAGAAGAAGATCAGATTGAAACCCTGAAGCCCTAAATCCTGAACCCTAAAGCCTATAAACCAGAATCTCTAAATCCTAAGCCCTAGCTCCTATAAACCCTAAACCCTTCGCCCCGCTTCCCCCTACACCTCGCCAGACTCCTGTCCGCCCCGATTGAACTGAATAAGTCCTCTGGCGAGACTTGGTAGACCCGCACCTCTCACGAGTTGGATCTATGGTTGAGGGATTAGGGTATAGGGATTAGGGTTTGTTCTGCATGCTTGTGGTTAGTAGGGAATACGCGAAGATATTGTAGGGTTAAAAATTTTAGGGCATATTAGTAGGGAACGAAGGAATACAATCCGTATATTATCCCGATAGTGTTCAGGGTTTAGGGTATTTCCCTAATTCCCTACTACACACCCCAGTAAATCTGGTTGCAGGTTTCAAGTTTCATGTCAAGGGTTTGGAGGTGCAGGGTTCCCAGAGTAAACATCTTGCTTTGCATGAAGCAGCCACTGCCATAACACTAGGTACTCCCTCAACCCAGGGCGCCACATTCGCAATATTCATGATAAGGGGCTGGGCTTTTCATTCATTGACTTTACTACTGTGGTACTATACAGCAGGGAATAACACATGCGAGGATGAACAAAATTTTCGCTGTTGGCGCTTCAAGAGGCAACTTCCGGGATGGAGGGTAGGCAAAATGTTGCTCAAAAGCGGTTGTATACTAGCAGGGTGCTCATGAAGACTTAATCAACTACATACGTAGGGGTCCCAAACGGGGTTCGCCAGATTACACCTAAATTCTTATGATAAATCCTTGAGCACCATTTCGTGAATGCTCTCATATACGCTATAAACGTACTCGGATCCTAAATGAACTCTCCCTGTAGGGTCTAGATTTGGGAGACATCCTAAGTCAGCTCCCCATGTTGGGTTTAGCCTCAGGGGGATTGGGTTAAATTGCCTGCCATTAAACCAACTCCAAACGCTCAACACCAGGTTTCGGGAATTTAGACTTAGAGACTTGGACAGCCTACTGTACCCCAATTGAAGCTGCAATTGTCAACTCAAGCTTTGAATGCCCTAAACCCTAAAACCCCTAAACATTAGATCCGCAGTGCCAAGCTCTCAAACCCTGTGCCCACAGCTGCATGTTCCATCTTAGGTCACAGAGGCTGTCATGTTCGGATTGCATGTGAGCCATAATCATAACTCCGAGTACACCCTCTTAATAAGCCCAAATACGCTCCTGTAAAGTCCCCTATATAACCGCCCTTCGAAGGAGTTTAGACAAGTTTAGACTATAGCATATGTGCCCAAGATGGGAAGCCACGCTTAGGGCCCGAAAAGAGCATGGTCATAGGGACCCACTGGCCTATAGCCCCTTGCGGTCAAAGTGCCGAATGATTCAATTCTTCTCCGGACCTTTACTACTATTATTTCTAGCGAAAATGTATGGTGCCCACTTACTTGGTAGTGGACCCTCATGCAGCTCTAGTGAGGCTTTTTTGCGGACGGTAGGGTATCGGCGCAGGCTCTAGGCACACTGCCTTCGCAGTTGCCCCCGCCTAGGGACAATAGCTAAGCTGCAGAACTCCAATTTGGGTCATTCTTGTCCGAAGGGTCCAAAGGCTCAAGTGTCATATATTTCCCAGGCATAACCAACAGCTGCTGTAATAGCATTGCAATATCAATGAGGTTTGCCACAACAATGACCCAGCAACAGTTACATCATTCGCCATTTGAGCCTCCAGCTCTTCAAGCAATAATCCTCTCTCTGCAGAGTGTTCTCAACTTTGTCTTGTGCCAGTCTTGCAATGCAGATGTTACTACGGGGAAATGTGGCTCTTGTTCTTGCTTCCACGAAGAAAAACCACAACCACAATCATGGCCGAGGCAGCTACCATTGCTATCGCTACAGCTACTGGTGCTGCTGGCTGCTGGCTGCCGGCTGCTGGCCGCTGCTGGCTGCTGCTGCTGCTGCTGCTCCTCTTCCTCCTCCACCTCTACCCTAACTGCCAGGCTCAGAGGCTTAATGTGACTATCATTGCCAGTATGCGAGCGTATGCAGACACAGGTGTGGTCATGGCCTTGACTTGGCTTCCAGTCAGTCAGGCACCTTAGTCACCCGATGATATATGGCTGATCTGACTAGTGTTCCTATTACTTGTCATGCAATTAACAATATTAAAATGTCCAAAAACAGGGGTCCCCCGTTTATACCCCCAAATACTACTACAACCGCGAAATCACAAAAACATTGAAATCTCCCGTGTTAGATGTTTCAATTGCCTCAAATGGCGAGCTCCATGGGGGCCTTCGGCAACCCCGGAAGAGCGGACATCCTGTTGCCCGGAGCATCTGCGCGACGCATATCTACCTAGAGCCACCTATGGAACCTCAAAGCCTGATAGAGCTCAGGATTTATGATGTTTGTGGTTTGAATCTACTTACGGCCACCGATGGAGCCTCAAAGAATGACAGAGTTTAGGGTTTGGGGTGTTTAGAGTTTTGGGCATGTACTTTCTGTTGAAATGCCTACCCCCAATATACAGCTCGATGGACCAAGTAGATAACGTTTCCCTAAACCCTAAGCCCTAAAACCCTAAACCCTGAACCCTAGTATGTCAGACCTTACGTGACTTGGAGGTGCGAGCTTACTTTGCCTTAAACCAGCCTCTGGCTTTAAGGTATGAGGTTGCTCACGGTTGCAGCTTATCCGCTGGAATGTAGGGGCCTATTTAAGGAGGATAGGGTTTTGATAGTGTCCATATATACACAGGCTGCAACTACACGAGGGATTTGAGCGAATTTTGCCGGTAATTCCTCAGGCTTCTATGACTTCGATGTTGAGGTGCCAGGTTACTCTAGGCAGGTCGGGCTGGACTCAGCGGTGCTGGATCCAAAAACTTCAAACGGCAAGCCAGCCGACATGGGGAACATCGCCAAAAATGTTGGGTGGCCAGGGTCCCTTTTGTAGTGTCGTGTAAGGACACATCAGCGAGCATGGGATTTTGCACCTGGGATTTGGCGTTTTGAGGATTCACAAAATGCAAGGGGGACTAGTTCAAGAAAGTCCCATAATCGTGGCACTGCGAGTAATTGAAAATGATCTTCTTGCACGGTCAATCGCGACCCTCGATTTTGAGAACGAGCTCTTCGGAAATTTGCGGGCCCTAGTTTCGCTGGAAGTTAAGATGGTAGCTGTTCAGACGCTCCCACGACTGTCTTGCCACGCTGCCCGCCTACCACCCACTGAAAAGTCTCCTGCCTCCAAGCACAAGGTACTTGGCTTGTATGTGTGTGGGTCCAAGTACTCGAAAAGAAGCAACTCTAATGCGCATGCAAACGTCCCATCTAGTTTTGGGAAGACATAGCCTGTGCGTCATTTCGGTACAGGGACCCTCTTAGATTCTTGGTAGGTGCCAGAGTTTCTGTACACGGTATCCCAATAAAGGTGGACGTCTACAGCATTCCAAAACTGGCACATGCCAAGCCGTAGCGCCGTCCTACACCACACACTTGGTCCTCAAGCGAATGTCTTTCGACGATGCGCCAACCTGCGAACAAGCTTGACGTGTGACATGTCCCGGCTCCAGGGTTTCGTCATTCAGGGAAGACCTGACCCATACATCCAATGCCACCACCTGAAATCCGTTCTCCTCCCCGTTCTAGTTCAGAGGGTGCATTTGCTGCAACGCTAGGTGGAGCAACTCGCATGGAAGAACGGGAAGGGAGGATGGGTACAAGAACCTACAATATGTTTTTAGAACGGTTTGCATTTCTTCCTGTACTCAACATGTGTTTGACATCACTCAGGCTTTAAGATCGAGGTATGCTGCAAAAAGCATACATCCAACGACCAAACATCAATCATTGGACAGCTGCCACAAGCCCTCCACATAAGTGATTCGCACTGTCCCCGTAAGCTGGGTGTATCTAAGCCCCTGCTCAGCCTTCAACATGCTTGCTACTAATAATAGCGCTTAGAACCAAGTCGAAGAGAACATGGCACGTGACATAACAACTACTGTTGGGGGGGGGGGGGGGGGG
>CAJNIZ010021447.1:34253-51937 GCA_905231905.1 Symbiodinium pilosum
CCCTAAACCCTAAACCCAATAAGGTTTGTTTCAATTTGAATTGCCGCAGACCCCGTGTAGAAACAACTTTGAGGCCCCAGCGCTGTGAGAAAGCTTCTGGGAGGTAAACCCAACATTTCCACCTGAGATCTCTAAAGCCTGTAACTTGTAATGGGGATAAGTATAATCAAAATTAAGCCCTATATATGATTTATATTTAGAATTCTGGGGATTATACGTATCAATAAGTACTTAACCATCTAAACCTTTGGAATCCTGCCGACTATGCCGTTCCTTTGGCTTCGTCCTAAGTTCCAGCCCTGCCTCAAAAAGGACTTCACTGCCTTGAGACGGTGGTTGCCAACAGCCTCCAAGTAGGAGAGTGCAGAGGGTTTAAGTTCAAGTTTAAGTCTAAACGTCTATACAGTTTAGAGTTTCAGGTTAAGGCTTTAGGGTGTAGCGTTTCAGGTTAAAGTTTTTGGCCAACAGCCTCTAGCGGACTCCAATTCTAATAGTGGTGCAGACGTAGGGACACATTCTTCCACGTAGAAAGGAGGTTTGGTTTATCCCAGCCCCTCTAAAGAAGACTCAAACGGAACAGAACGCGGAAAGCACAATGAACGACTACTTTGTAGGTTTTTGGTGTCTAGGGCTCAAATGACTGAGAATAAAGAGGAATTACAATGAAACGTGGAACGGAAACTGGGTTTGTACAACGTTTTTAGGGATTGCAGGTATCCTCTTTATCCTAACCCCATTGACTATCATATGCTTTTAATAGTGTGTTTACTTGGGGGGTCTGTGAAGAAATTCTCTCATAAACTCTGTGTTGGAGGTGGTAACAACGCGGTGAATAAAAACGGAAAAGAACATAACGTTAGGGTGTTTACAGTAGCAGCCGAAAGAAATACACATATTATACTCGCTTCGTGTGCTCAACAGCCTTCAAGTCCCTACGGCTACGGGGGTAGAATGAGGCAGTGATTCCCAAAGGGTCCATGTAGCTGTATGGGGTGAACTTGGGCCTTAAAGTAGGTATATGGGAACCCCTTTGGGCCCTAAGTAGGTACCATATACCTACATGGACCCTTTGGGATTAGGAAAGGATTTAGCGAGTTTCGCCAGCGGATAAGAATTTCAGACAGAGACTGGCGCGCAGCACCTACACCAACTCCAGATGCAATGAATGTTGAAATTCTTGTAGTTCTAGGGTTAAGGGGGGAAACCGGGCGAAACCATTTCCTCTCCCCCTTATGTTAAACCACCCCATCCCCAATAATATCAAATACTCCACACTGTGGTATATCATGGTATATTGAGAGTATCTAGCATTGGGAGGTAAGGGATTTATATTAGAGGGAGGGGATTTTGTATATTAGGAGATTATAGGGTTAAGCGGATGGCAGGCCTCTGGTTTCGTCGTAGTAGGCCCCAAGCGCGCGCTGCGAAAGCGGCATCGAAACCTTCGGGGGGCATCCGCTGCCCTAGAGGTTACGTAGGGGCATCATATGGGGATGCACATATGTGCGAGTATGGATAGGTCGGGATGTACAGAGATTCGGATACTTGCGCTTCGGCCAAACGCAAGATAGCTCCACACATCTGACACCCCCAACCCTTACCGTCTATGATCTGCTTCCCCTCCGATAAGACCCCCCGACGCCCTTTTGCTGGTGCCGCTCCCTTGTTCGACATGGGAAATGTTGAATAGTGGGAAGGTTCGAGTGCTTCGTACTACGGAGGCAAAACGATTAGGTCTCTTGACTACCTTTAATACCCTCGGCATGCGCCATCTCATCCCATTATAATCCACTTTCCCCCAGTTTCTGGCCACGGGTTGAAGAGTGCTCATAGCTCCGGGTAGGCTTTCCGGATAACGTTCAACTGTGGTGGGAGGCTTCTAGGCTTCAGATTGGTCTTGCTTGACTGGGCTTCATCATAGGATCCTCTCCTACTGCCCTGACACCCCCCAACCACAGAAGGTCTGATAAAGAGGTGTTGGGGACTCAGGCATGATCCTGGGATGGGTGTGCTGGGGTGGGAGTAGAGGATCCTATGACCTTGCAGGTTGGCTAGGAACGCTCCCTGAAAGCCCAAGCCCTGAACTCAACATCTCTAACTCTGCACCGTCTCTAAAGCTTGAGGAAAGATAGAGAAACGCAAGAAACGCAGCCGCTGCATCCTTAATCCCTGCCAGCCTTGCAACCCCTCAACCCCTAAGGTAGACGTGGAAATACCGAATGGTGATACTTAACAACAATCTGCCTGACCTTCATAATTAGTATACTGAAGTACCATTATTCCCAACGTGTAAGGTACGCAGGGTCATGCAGGATTTTTACGACCCACTGTAGGAGACCTCTAAAACCGAACAACAAGCTGCAGCCCTGCAACCTTAAAAGAGGGCTTGCACACAAAGCTGTCAACTAGTTGGAGGGTCATGGGGACTTGGTGAGTAGGTTAACAATGAAGCTAACTGGGGTTGCTATATGGGTTCTGGGGGCTTTCCGTCTGCCTACTAATTATGTAGCCCCTCTGACCTCCAAGTACATGTAGGAAGTTGAGCATGGGAGCATCCGCAAGCTAGGATAGTCTTGTTTGACGCGGCATGCTATACTTTGGTAGATCTTTTGGACCCGCGTGTTCTGGGAACCAAATCGCAAGCCTAAGCTTCTGAGGCCCAACCTTGAAACTCCCCAAAAACATAACTTTGCCTTCCCTTGCAACCCAAATAACCATATGCGCTATAGCCTAAACTCCCTTAATGAGGTTATAGATGGGGGACTCTATAGGGGGACTATTTTAGGGCTGATTGAGGGGGAGACTGGGAGTTTAGACTACAGCTCATATAGAGATCTTTAACCTGTATAGACAAGGGTCCCTCTTTGGACCTTCGGAGTTTTTACAGGAATCCTCTGCCCACATCCCTCATTGAAATGTTGAACAGCTCCCCACCACCTTCAATAGTAGACATGCTCCCTTTGACGTCAGCCCTAAACCCTACATAATGTACTGGCAATGTGCTCTCCAAACCTTCAACCCTGAACTAACCCTACACCCTGAGCCCTAAAACTAAACCTTAAACCCTAAACCCTATGTATGACTACTAAATGATTTCTCTACCTGGGCTTGCCTTGCAGCTTGCTCCAGGCTCTAGGACTGGTGTCCTCCGAAAGGCCCGAAGGGCCCTTGGCACGTTGGCAGCCAGGGAGTAGACCTCTGAGCCACGCAGTTTATGATTTTCGGAAGGCATGCGAGGGCTAAGGAATCTTAAAAGGGGTCACTGTTACAGGTTGAGGAGAAACATGATGGTTGCACCAATTTCTCTGCAGATGAGGCTTGCTCACGTGGACTTTCTTATGCCCCAATACTTCCTAGGTGCTAGGAGCTCTGACTGGCATACGGCACGCCTAAAAATGCAGGCCTCCATTCCAGATCCCAAAATGCTGTAACCCTTATTTTGGGAACTCCCAACTCAATCTCTAATTTGAGGAAACTCTACATCCTGATCTCCACACCACATTTATCTATCTCTACATACCCCTCTATAATCCCATACATCTCTACATGCCCCTTTGGGGGAAGAGACGGGTTCACTTTTGTAAAGACCCCACGCAAGTCCAAACGGAACCTAGCTTTGTAAGAATGTTCTTACCACAGTTTAGGGTATAGGGCTTAGAGTTTAGAGTTGAAGGACAGCACAATGCATGGCCTTTGGGTTTAGGGTTTAGGGGGTCTGCCGAAATCATAGCATTATGGTCTACATGGGGTCCTTCAGCATTTTGTCCATCAACAACAGCATTGGTATGTGCCAAGGTTGTAGGTACCTGTGTTTTCGTTCCTCACGTTTGGAAGCTCCACATCCTGCATGACCCCAGGTACCTGATACCTATACCTTAGGAATTTTTGGCTAAAGCCTAAACCCCAAACCTCATATAGCAAGTATAGTTGTTTCCATGTTCTTTTACAGTATCCCTATACAATCCCAGTATATCCACTATCTAAACCCTAAACCTCAAACCCTAAATAACCCATTATATTGGTTTCCAATTTCTTTTCATTATCCCTATCTAACCACAATATTTCCCCTATATAACCCCCATACCCTAAAACCTACTACGGTCATGCCGGAGTTTTGGTATCAGCAGTATCATGCGCAATGCTTGGCCTGCACCACTTCAGCGCTGGGGAAGTCTCCAGTGTTTTTCACCTGCGTAGTCTAGGTTTTAGGTTTCAGGGTTTACGGCTTTAGTGTCTACAGTTTTAGGGTTTAGTGTTTCGGGTTTACAGCCTCTTTGGTTGAAATACCCCTCATAGCACACAGTCTTCATCATGAGCTCCGAGTTAGTAGGAGTGGTCCTTGTTCCAGAACTTCCAATGCTTTAGATCCTTCGGGCAGGTCTGCTCCATGGGGACTTTCATGTCCTGGGTGGACATATTGGGGGATCCTAACGTTGAGAAATTCATCTTTTGGATGGAAAACACTCTGTGGGATAGAGACTGAAATTCCTGACTGTACTTCAAAAGCAAGAGATTTGAGTCATTGTCCGGACACAACAGTAGAACATGCTCTTCACAGCGAACCCGGTGTTCATGAACCTGTAGATTATTCTTGTTGACCAGGTTTAAGTCTCCTTCCAAGTTGATAAGGTCCCCTTGAGCATCTACAGCCCCAGAATGATGCAATTACAAAAACTACTCATATTGAAAATAAGAGTAACCACGTAAAATCAACAAAAGTAATGATAACAAAAGACGTACTGTAAGTAAACAAAATAGTATCAGCAATGAAGGTAGTACGCAACCAAACCACTCCGATAAACCGAGCTTGGTTCGGGCCTGATATGTTCATGTGGGAGCCTGAAGAATCGGAAGCCTGCTTATGAACCCCAGAGCACTATAGAATCTGCTATAGAACTTCTTTACAGGCTTTGCAACCCTAATGCGCCCTAAGGTGACAGATCAAAAGTTTGCAAGGACAGGCAGACACATACTGACCCTGGTGCCCGCAAAAATCCGACTATGCTATCTATTTCCATGCCCCATGACGAGTGAAGATGTCACCCAACCTCCGAGAATCTTTATGAACAGTACATAGTATGAAGCCCTGTTACATCTGGAAGGTAGCATGCTGAGACAGCGACACACCCCAAACTCTGCAAGTGCTATTGTCTCCGGTTTAGGGCTGAGGGTCCCAGAGCCTCAAGCGTAGCATCCGCTACTTCAGAGTCGTCGCGCACATCCGGCGAGCGCATCTGCACCTCTTTGCCAGGGAAAAATCGACTAGGTTTACTGATCGCCTCCCCTTAAAAATCCACCCACCAGGTCACCCTTGAAAGCACATACAGAATTCCATTCAAGCATCTTGAGTGCTTAAGAAACACCAGCATGTCTACTGGGACCTAGGAGCTCTAAGATATTTAAGATATTCCACGTGAGGTATTCCAGAGGGTGATTCTAAAATAATCCCCTCCCCCTTGTAGTAACGCCCCCAATCCCCAAAGCTGAATATTCTAAATACGTATATGTTCGCAGACAGTCTGTGGGTGTGTCTCTGTTGCAGATCTGCTGGTCCAGGAAAAGAAGGACTATGGGAGTTTCTCAAAAGATGGGCACACACAGGGGGGTTATACGGGCATTCTGTTGTCTCACAAAAAAATGGGCTGTATAAGGATTATTTGTTGAGAAAGTCTGATATGATGAAGACTGCAGCGAAGACATGCCCGGTATCCAAACCATGGGCGTTTCAACAGAACGGCGGCTGTACTTTATGGTGTAGGGCGTAGGTTGTAAGGTTTGGGTTGCAAATACATCGCGTGATGGGAGTTATTTTTGCTGATAAGCCCCAAGCCCTAGCCCTGCACACCACACCTTAAACTCCAAAAGAAAAGACTTCAAAGACACACAAACGGCAAAATGCAGAAATGTCTTCCCTGTTTCCGGGCCTCGAAGTCCTTGTACCTCAGCACAGCGCGCAAGTTGGGATTTGAGCGCAAAGTAAAACTTGCATGATCATGTCATGACAAATTTCAAATCATACACGGCACCCTTATCCTTCATGCATCCTACTCCAGACTATCTGCATACGAAGCCCTGGACGCGAGGATCAATAGGAATACTCAGTCCAGGCTAGCAGGAAGGCTTGAAGGATTATATGCACCAAGAAACAGCACATAAGCTTAGACAAGCCCTGTTTCCGACTCATGTTCCGCTATGTTGTTTGTAGTTTGGCTCTGCATTCTTCAGGCCCGTACCAGAACTCTAAACCCGGAATCGTACACAATAGAGTCGTTCCCGATTTCTTTCGCATTACCCTAGACTAAGCTCTTTGTAGCCCCTCTAGCCGCTGTACAATTGACCCAAGACAGCAGTCAGCCAAGTAGCTGGAAGCACCCTGAACCCAAAATCCTACACCTTACATTCTAGATCTTAAGTCCCAGAAAGTACAGCTAAGCAATGATTTTTCACCAGTATTACGCCCAGCCCCCAGAACCTTAAAAATCCAACTGTGAAATGAAAATAATACCCACATTGGACGCTACGGTCTATAAATGATGGCGAATTCGGGCTATTGGGATCCCTCCTGATTTCCCTTTTCATTCCTACTCCTTACCTTTAGTTCCCTGGGGCTGTTTGGATCCCTGAGAAACCTTTAAACCCTAAACCCTAAATCCTAATCCCTAAACCCTACACCCTCAACCCTAAACCCAAGAGCTTCTTTGGGCTCTTTGGATCCCTAGGGGAAAAGCTGTCAGACAGGTAGCTGAAAGATGGCCAACCTTCAGCCCTAAACCCTAAACCTGTAAACTTTAAATACTGAACCCTAGACCCTATATGCCCAAACCCTAAATTCCGAAACCCTAAATCCCTAAACCCTTAATCCCAAAATCCCTAAACTCTAAATCCCTAAAACCCTAAATCCCTAAACCTTAAATACTGAACCCTAGACCCTAAATGCCCAAACCCTAAATCCCTAAATGCCCAAACCCTAAATCCCTAAACCCTAAATCCCTAAACCCTAAAACCTTAAAGACTCAATCCCCAAATACCTGAACCCCTAAACTCTAAATCCCTAAGCTCAAAATCCCTAAACTCAAAATCCCTAAACCCTAAACCCTACACCAATCCAGGGAGCTGGAAGGTGGTGTAGGCCAGTCCGTGGCCGAAAGGGAAGGCCGGCTCTGGAAGTTCCTTGGCAGCATGCAGGGGGCCCAAATGCTTAGGATTTAGGGTTTAGATGGGTTTAGGGTTTGGGGTTTAGGGTTTAAGGTTTGAGGTTTAGGGTTTAGATGGGTTTAGGGTTTAGATGGGTTTAGGGTTTGGGGTTTAGGGTTTAGGGTTTGGGGCTCAGGGCTTGGGATTTAGAATTTGGGGTTTTCGGGTTTGGAGGTCTAGGGTTAAGGTTTTACAGTAGGATTGACTGGAACAGATGGAAGATGACATGCAAACCGGCTTTATGGACCGGTTTAAAGGGATGGTAATGTAATATGTAGAGGCCTATGTAGCTAGAACAGATCTTTGAGGGGCATGTTATTATGCTATGCTTTTATGAGGGTGAGAAGGGGTGAACGCAGGAAATTATTCACGATTCCACACTATGGGGATATAGGAATTGAGCCTTGGGTTGTTTACCGCGTGAATTGTAAAGGTTCAGGAATTCCTAAACCCTGCCTTCACCCAAATCTCTGGACTCTGCACCAGACCGCGTCAATCAATCCAACAGTCAAGGTGATTTTGCAGAGCCTCCTTCGTTGTGGGTTAGGAAGGAGAGTGGTGGGTTGATTGGCAGGCATTGCTATTCTGGAACTAGTGACGGATCCGTTTCACCCTAAACCTAAACCCTACTGACCTCATTCTGTGCCTTCACCGCCCCCAAGCCGCAGGGACTAGGAGAGGGCAAGCCAACTTGCTTGGGATAACCAGGGTTCAATGTAGGTTGTATACCGCCCCAACCGTACAACGTATATGTACATATACAGAGATACCTATTCATATGCCCATGTTTAGGGAATACAAGTTTATGGTGTACAGAAGGGGACTGTTGCTATGGAGTTGGGGCGGTATCCAAAGCCCATACTCTCAAATGAAATAGCATTACTACAAATACCACAGATGGGACCATGATGGGGTGGAGGCTGTATCCAACATATGAGCCATAGTCTAAACTCCTAGTATCCCTGATAATACTCCCCTACATTCTCCCCTAAAACCCCCTTTCAGAAGTTTAAACCCTATACATCCCTATATAATAACCCTATATAACCCCTAGATAACCCTATACTCCCCTATATTATCCCCTATATAATCCTTTTTTGAGGAGTTTAGGTTATAGCTCTTCCATTACATTGTAGCCCAAGGAGCACTGCCTCCGCGGTAGCCAAGGTTAAGGCCTTCATGGTAGACCACATCCCCTGCCAAGAGATTCTCTCTGTTTGTATAACAGGGATTAAATAGGGGATATATTTAGGGATGATGGAAAAGAAAATGGAAAATAGTATATAGGGTGTAGGGTTTAGGGGTTATTGTAGACCCGTGATTAATAACCCTGCGCAGAGATTCTCTGTATCTAGAGGTACTATAGTAATTAGGGGCTATATAGGGGATATATAGGGATCATGGAAAAGAAAATGGAAACTACTATTTAGAGTATAGGACTATATGGGTATATAGGGGTTATATACGGAGAATGGAAACAAGAAGAATGGAAACTACGGTTTAGGGTTTACGGTGACTGCGGTCCTAGTTACCAGGTGTCGGTAGATAGAGTTTCCAGGTGGCTGTAAGAGCCTAGCGTGATCTGTTGCAACATTACTGCTTCAGAACAAGGCCGCCGCTGAAATGAACACACCGAATGCAGTGGAAGATCGGAACAAGAAGAAAGCTAGTTCATGACGGCTCGGGCTATGTGAAATGTGTGCCAGGCACGTGTGTAAGAAAGCTGAAGGTGTGAGTGTCAGAGTCTGACCACCATGATAACTTTTAACCTAGACCCCAAACCTCGCTATATGGGCAGAATAGCAGAAATATGGTCGCAGAAATGTCAACTCATCCTCAACCCATGAGCTCCTTGAGCGGGGTAGGTACTGGGGAGAACCCTGGTCCTAGGGAGGATCAGAAAATGTTGGGGAATGATAACAGATCTCTACCCCTACGCCCTAATCCCTAAACCAAACCCTGAGCACTGAACCCTGAACCCTACACCGTAAACCCTGAACCCTGAACCCTAAACTCTAAACCCTGAACCCCAAACCCTGAAACCTAAACTCTACTTGGAAGTTCATGGGACTTAGTAACTACTTATAAGTGGGGTTATAACCTTACTTATAATTGGGGTAGCCCCTATAAGGCCATTTAGGGGTGTTATAAGTAGGGTTATAAGCCCGGTTATAAGTAGTTACTAAGTCCCATGAACCTTCAGGTAAACCTTCTCCGGCAAACCCAGGCCTCGGTTGGTCACAGCACCCAGTGCTACGGCTCGTCGCGCGAGAACTTCCGAGGAGGCCTTCCATCGCAGCTTTGGGTTTAAGTTTTCACGTGGCTTCTGTGGTCATTATGCCCTGAAGTAGATCTTGTTGAGGACGAAGGGTGAAGGGTTCGCGGCTTAGGGGTTTGGATTCAGGTCCGGCCCTGAATCCTAAACCCTGAACCCTTAAACCTAATCCCTAAACCCTTAGCCTTGATCCCTTAACCCATTGTTTGGGGCTTAGGATCCAGGGAATCAGGTCAAGCCCTCCTTGGCGAAAGTGCTCCAGCAAAGTCGCAGTGTCCCAAAGAGACACTGTAGCTATATAGTAAATTTATACAACCTCCCCGTTTAGGGTTTAGGACTTCTGGTTTTAGGGTTCAGGGCTTTATACTACTGTATATGCCTACATGGAGCCCTTGGGTGTATACTTTGGGCCTGAGGGACTTCCCAGTAGATATTTTGGGGCTTAAGGTTAAGGCTCCCCAAGCCACAAGGATGCCCTGAAATCTATGAGAATTAAGGGCTAGTCCCCGTTTAATTAGAGGATATTGGGATGTTTCAACTGCATTGGGCCCTAGGTGCCATCGGCGGCTTCGTGGACTTCATGGGCACTCAGCGCACTCTTCGTTTAGAGATCTAGGGCTTCAAGTGTATTAGGACGCTGCATAGCCAGCATTATTTCGAACATGCAGGCCATCCCAGTACGGAGATGCGGTAAAGCACAGGACTCGAAGATACAATAGGCAGCATGCAGAGCATGTTGGCTTGACGATGCCGATGCATCCTTGATTTCGCGTACATTCTGGCGGGTAGGACGACCTTGCATCTCCACGCTCATGTCTGAGGATCTACTGGCTCCATGAACACCAACACGAGGAGCTTAAGCCCAGCTTGATATGATCTTTCCCTAGAAGCCCAGTTACCTATATATTGGGTCCCTATCCTTGGGTTCCTATATAAACTTATACTATCTATAACCCAAGAACCTACTATATGGGTACCTGGGCTTCTAGGGTTTACTCACAACACCTCCTGCGTAATTCAAGGTGACCCCAGGAACCCTCTGCTCCTGCTGTAGTCCTTACAGATCCCTACAGTCCAGAATGGTCCGTTTGCTCAACAAACTTCACAAGGGAGGCAATGAGGTTCAGTAGGAGAAGGAGGAACCCTACCAAAACTGTCAGGATCATAATTCACGTTTGTGCTCATCTCAATAACTTCCTGCACTTTTCTGGTATTAGTAGTATTGTCAACTTCGCGGAATTATGATTGGCTCCGCCACTGCTACTGCTGGTGCTACCGCCACAACTAGTGCTCATGCGACAGCCTCTGTTAATTACTACGACTGCCACTGCCACTTGCGCTGCTACTACTACTGCTACTGCTACCGGTTACCGACACCACTGTCGCTATCAGGAACAGTATGAACTGGTGTTTGTACCACTTGTTCGTACAACGTTACAACGCCAACTGCTGCGGCTACACAGTTCTACTGGTGTTGCTACTGCTATTGTTACTGCTACTGCTGCTGCTGCTGCCGCTGCTGCTGCTACTGCTGCCGCTACCGCTAGAGCTGCCGCTGCCGCTGCTGCTGACACTGCCACTGTTGCTGCTGCTGCTGCTGCTGCTGCTGCTGCTGCTGCTGAGGCTGCTGCTGCTGCCGCTACCGCTACCTCTATGACCACCCCTTCTGCTACGGCTACTGCCATCTTCCCTACTACTCCCGCTTCCACGCTTCCTTTACTTCTGAATTACAATGCTTTCCACAGTGTTGTCCACTTACACCCTAAAGAACATGGACGTTTTGTAGTCCGTAGCTTCCAAAACTATGAGAAATTCAGCTGCCGTGTTTGCACCCCCAGATAATGCATAGCTTGCTATACCTGGCGCAAAACCCTAAAGCCGAATCCCTGGTAACCCAAACCCCAAACTCTAAACTTTTCAAAGCCCTAAAACTCTAAAATCCTAAAACCCTAAACTCTAAAACCCTAAACTCTAAAACCCTAATCCCTGGTAGCCTAATCCCTGGTACCCCAAGAGAACAAGCGAACCGCCTCGCCCAGGCTTTGTGGCCACGTAGTGGGAAGACGGCCGGCAGGGGAAATCTCCTCAGCTACCCCAAAGGTCCATGTAGCTATATCTTGTAGGGTTTAGGGGGGTTTAGGGTTTAGGGTTTTGGGTTTAGTATATAATTCTGTACGGTTTAAGTATGGTCCCCTAATATCGGCCTTTAAACCTTTCAAAAGGATTCCAGGGACCCTTAAAGGTGCAAATAGGGTATATAGTAGGTATTTAAGGGCCCATGGTTTCTACCTCTAATATCGCCTGAAGTAGTTATATGGGAAACCCTTTGGGGCCTAAGTATCTGCTATAAGATCGCCACATGGACCAGCCTACCCCAATTTGGGCTGCATCAAAACAATGAGAATCCCACCCTAAACCCTAAAACCTAAAGTTACCCCCTTCTCCGACATCTTCAACCTGGAGTTGTTAGCCCTAAATCTCGGAATCTCAATGAGCTGCAGTCTAAAACTCCTTCAAAGGCGTTATATGGGGTATTATTCAGGGGGATCTTATAAGGGGTATTCAGGGGGAATGCTATCGAGTTTAGTTTATAGCTCCAAAAGCCCAATATAAGCAATATTTGTAGATTTTAGAGCCCAATGTAGGTCTTATTTTACAACTTGCATCTCCAGGGCAATCCTGAAAAAGTCTCAACTTAAGGTTCAGGACCGACTTCTGAAACTCCTAAATCTTTCAGGGCGATGTTGGACCTTCTAGCCCAAAGCACTTCGCGCGGACTCCAGGTGTATGTAGGGATTATCTACGGATCAAGAAGGTCCTCCTTCAGGGTTATGTATGGAATTTGTGGAGAGAGACCCTCCCATCTAGGGTTGTGTACGAAATATTTGGAGAAAACAACCTCTCATCTCTCTAAATCCAACCCGACAAAAATTGCCGCGGCTCGCCCAAAAGCGCGGCAGCCACTGCAGGAGCTGTTTGCTCACCGCCGTAATAGGACCTGGGTCACACATGTCTATTTCAACCAGCTGGGTTCTACTTTCCATACATCCAAGTACTGTAGTTCTTTCAACAGAGATCCTCCCAAAACAACATTCCATGTGCGGCCCAATATCTGCAACCAGGACACCAATATGCGTCATTCATGACCTCCTGACACATCGCTACGTGTAGGCTAAATCCTGCTGCATACAGGTTCGCGTGCCATGAGTTGGGATGGTTGAGACCATGAAGTCCAGGTATGTCGGGATTGCTGTTTCGGGCTTCAAGACCGGATGTAAACAACGAATCAGCTTCGTAGATGAAGGTTTCGGTCTATGGAGCTTGTTACTTATTGCTCCACTTCGCTTAAACCCGAAACCTAAGGTCTTACATACTGAATCTCATACGTCATAAAACTCCAGCCCATACCTTGCAAAGCGTCTCTACGTGGAACTCAGGAACCCAACTTGCCCGGGGCCCCTACGGCCCCGCCAGTGAAATAAACCCTTTTATCCTAAACCCTATAAACCCTAAACCTTAATCCCCTAAACCCCTAAACCCCAAACCCCGAAACCCCTAAACCCCAATCCCTGGCCCTTCATACCACCGTCAGCCCTGGAGAGAAGCAGAATAGCTGAGCTCTCTGCAGAAGCACAGCAGGAACAGACTCAAGGAGGGGAAGCTCCTGTCTGCCAGTAGGTTTAGGGTTTTCGGGTTTAGGGTTTAGGGGTTTGGAGATTTGTATGTGCTTGCCTAACTTTACGGTTATTAATTCGACCCTAAACCCTAACCCCCAATGTTTTCCTTCCTCAGACAGAACTGAGTACCCGTTGTTACAAGGGTTTTGGAGGCCTTTATACCTAAATGGCGGTTTCGAAAATTAGACGTCCCTTATAGACGGGGCTCATAGGGGATATATAGGAGTTCTACAGCTATGTATAAGGGTACATAGGGTTCAGGGTTTCCCAATATAAGGGGTACCGTTTGGGGGTCCCAATATAAGGGTTAATGTAATTTGGGGCTTATATTGGGGTCCCCCTATTTATACAAGGTGCCATGTACATACATAAGCCACATCAAGTTCAGATACCAAGGGATATGGCTCCCCGAGGCCACCGTGATGTTCAGGAACGTTAGTTTGGGGAATTAGGGTTTACCGGGCTTGCTCTCACCCGAATTGAATGGGTGATTCGTAAAGCATAGGCCCGCATAAAACAATCAGCCTCTCCTTACGGCCCTAAACCCTAACCCCTACACCTGGGGCTCTTTGAGCTGAGGACTGAACACTCTGCCCTTAATCACTGCACTCCGTCCGTAATCATTGCAAATGTCGTAGGATTGTTACATACTTACTGGGTTGCTGTTGAGGAAGTTAAAAAAAGTTACCATAACGGGTATATATATATATAGAGTAAAATATGGTAATGAATATGGTTGGCCCAATATGATAATTGAATTTGAATTTCTTCGCTGCAAAACAGTTTAGCTCTCAAAAAGCTGGATAGACCCAGAAAGCCTCAACACTAAGCGCCACAAACCCCGCAATCCTCAACACTCAAGCTGGGAGTTTCCAAAATAAGGGACCTGTAATTTTGGGAAACCCCCACGTTAGCCTACTCCAACTGCTCCGTCAAACCCTGCCAGTCATTCAACGGCTCTGGAGATGTTAGACCGGGCGTTATCGACAAGGTGATGTCACATCTACTGGGGGTAGTAGAGAGTAAGGGAATATATTATGTAGGGGGTACATGGAGATGATATTCCCTTATTACCTACTAGCCACCAGTGAATCTAGAGTAGAAGTGTCCAAAGCCTGTTCAATCACAGTGGGGGAGTTTTGGGGGCCTTGCTAAGAACTGACCATGCTGTGTTTTGAACAACTCCTTCTTCAACATTCCCCTACATCTGCCCTGAACCCTAAACCTACACCCTAATCCTAAGCCTGCAATTTGAGCAGTGGTTGACGGTGGGAGTCATCAGGTGGGTTCCCTTACATCAGGCTTAGGTAAGGCTTTATGGGAAGACTGGGAGGTACTGAAATAGCTTTTTATAAGCAAGGCCCAACCAGAAGCCCTACCTGACCCTTCTATACCCTACTCCCTAAACCCAAATTCCTAAGCCTCAATCTCTATACCCCAAACACTAATCCCTAATCCCAAGACACCAATCCCTATAAACCCCTCCAAACCCTAAACCCCAAATCCCTAAACCCCCAGAACCCTAATCCGTAAACCCCAGGCCCAAACCCTAAAACATAAATCCATGAACTCCAACAAACCCTAATCCCTAAATCCAAATCCCTAAACTCCGTCTCCTTGGGGCTGCCCACATTCAGGACGAGAATGAGCGGCTTCCCGGATGCTTGCGCAGCTGAGGAGCACCGGAGTAGCAGTTCGTCCTCTACTTATGTTGTTTAGGTTTAGGGGTTTAAGTAGAGTTTCCTAAAATTAGGGGTACCTTTTGTGGTCCCCATACCAAGGAATATGGGGTGTATATTGGGGTTCCCCTATTTAGTTAAGTCACCACATTGAGGTTCAGTAAGCAGGGGTTAGGGCTTGAGGCTTTGGATTTGGATCTAAGTTTAAGGGTTTAGGGTTTCAGGGTTCGGGATTGGGTTAAGGTCCACACTTCAGGGTTCAGTGTTGAGGGTCTCTCCTATTCTTTGATAGAGTCCTGGTAGGAGACCCCCATATCCCTTCGTCTTTCCCATATACCCTTGAGGTTCCTATGGGGACTACCCCTTGACTAGGATAGTGTGCAAGCGCACGGCGTCAGTTGGGGGTGTTTTGCTCTACCGGATGCTTTAAACCTTCAACTCTAAATTCTAAGTCCTAAAGTCTAAGGTCTAGGCTCCTCCCATGGAAGTATCTCATCTTGACTTACCTAGTCCCTACATCACTACTCAAACCCTCAAGCGCATCCGGAGCAAGCATAGAATCGCCAAAAGAACATTGACTTTGCAAAAATCCGAGCCTGAACAGTAGGTAGAATAATTGCCGAAGCCCGTATAACAATAGTCTAAGGCCATTATTCCCTGAAAACTAAACTCCTAAACCCCTAAACCCTAAACCCCTAAACCCTGTAAGCCCCAAACGCCAGGATCCCAGTAGCTATTCTTGGACAACTACTGTTCTCACATAGTTGAGTTTGAAGCTGCTTAAACCGTACTTCCCTTAGGGTCCATATGCCCAAGCAGGGGATACTTGGGCTTTTGGTACTAATAGCTGCAGTACAGGACTTGGGTATGTATATAACTATGATAACCGTAAACCCTAAGCCCTAAAACCCTTTATCAAGTACTTGGACCCATACGGTTTGGGCTGCATAAACCACCCTAAATGTCTGGTCCTGGCGTCCAGGCAAGCGCATATGGGGCTGGTCCACGCCCTCACATTCCCAAAAGCCATCGGTACCTTCCAGAACTTCTACATAGTTGTGAGGCCCGTCTGAAAAAAATGACTTGTAGGTACAAAGCGATCAAGGAGGGGCATATGAGCCACAGTCTAAACTCCTAGTATCCCCCTTGACATCCCCTGAGGTACACCTCTATGTAACCACCTTTAAGGACTGTAGACTACAGCTCATATGGGAATGTTGTGGGCCAGCTGAGGGGATAGAAGTGGGGCGTCTGAAGATACTGGAGTTCCTTTCGAGTTCCTGTACCAACGACCAAATAGTTGGGGGCCAGTATCTAATGAGTACCCGAATTAGAATGACAGCTGCAAAGAATTGTCAACCTCGCCTCTACGAATCTTCTGGATGACGGGAAGCATGGCACACAGCTCAGAGGTTTAGGGTTTCGGGATTTAGGTTTTGCTTCAGGGCATGGGACTTAAAGGCTACCGTACCCTGGTTCCAGACCTAAAGCATGCGCATTTTGAGGGGCGGTTCTCAGGCATGTGAAATACTTTCCATGCCTGGGAAACAACATGAAGTTCAAACTGATGTAGACAGTCCTTCTGAGAACATCACGGGGGTAAAGTACCTGCATGTAGTTGTTTGTACTTCGAACAACTTCAAACTGCCGTATTTCCTCTCCGTTACAACTTACTTATAGACTGGGCTAAAGCCTAAACCCTAAACCTTGGGTCCTGCCCCCACCCAGCATCAGTTGGATAATATTTATGTTATGGTTATATATAGCCCTTAATATTTCCCCTAATATAAGCTGTTACTGGGCGGGGGCAGGACCCAACCTAAACCCTTCATGTGTAGAAGACATTCGCAAAATAATCTCTTAGCTAAGCGAGTTTTTCTTAAAATTAGGGTCATATATGGGGATAATGGAAAGTAAAATGGGAACTACGATAATGGCGTTATATATTGTTTTGTTTTAGGGTTTAGGGTAGATCCTGAACCTCAGACGAGGTGCCCAATACCAGAACCGTGGCATCGCACTCTCCGCAGAGCGTCGCTGCGCGCTCGAGGGATGCGTCCTCTCGCGCCTGAACCTGTCAAAAAGGCTTGGGGTTAAGGGTTTTGGGCATAGGGCTCAAAGTTTAGGTTTGCGGAGGAAGGCTTTAGCCTGGGCTCCCAGACTCTTTACTTACTGCTGGTTAGTAGGGAATAAGGGATAAGGGAGTACGATAAATATACAGCATGAGGGAAAATAGTTTAGGGTTTGTTTGTAGCGGGTGAGTGAATATAACTCCTGTAGAATACATATTCCTTTATGCCCTACTAGCCCCCAGTAAGTTACCCTAAGGCTCTTAGGACTGCACCAGGCTTTGAGGGGAAGGTTTGGGCTGTGGGGCTGGATTACGGATCTCAATTTGGTCCTGGATCCTTACTTCGAAGCCCTAGCTGCTAGACTTTAATCACCCCCTCGACCCTGTGTGGATCCTGAATCCTATATAGATCCTAGAAGGCGTCCTCCAATCCTGAAGCACTCAAGACTGCTGAGCTTCTGAATCGTAAACCCTAAGCCCCAAATTCAACACCCTAGCCTACCTAAGCCCCATAATCCCCTCACAGTCCCTCTATGTTTTCTGGGTCCCCAAAGGCCCCCAACTGTTGTAGCAAACCCTTGTCAAAAAGGCCTGCTTGCTGCGCTGCACAGAGGCTTCAGCACCCACGAGGCCCAGCGCACTCCCCGCTGCAACCTTGAGAGCCCAATGTAAAAGGAAAGATATATCATGTCACATTGCGCTCTGTTATCGTAAAGTGTGCGTACGTCTATGTCATCGTATAGTGCGCGTACGTGTGTGTATATACATATAGATATAGATATAGATAT
>CAJNIZ010021447.1:52037-62372 GCA_905231905.1 Symbiodinium pilosum
CAACGTGGGCCACTTTGAGTATAAACGCCCGAACGAAATAGAGAGCGAGACAGAGAGAGAGAGAGAGAGAGAGAGATATATATATATGCATATATATATATGCATATATATATATAGGAAATGAGGTCGAGTCGGAGATGGACTTTTTCAGGGGTTTAGGGCTGGGCTGTGGAAAGAAGCCAGTTTCAGGATTTTAGGGCTGGGTGTGCCTTGAGGGAAACGGTGACTGTTCTAATGTTCGGGTAGGGGTTTAGGGTTTAGGGTGGCTTGTACAAATGAGCATGGTAGGTCAACGTACTTGGGGCGGCAAAGGAACTTTGCAAATAGAACTGCGATGGTCAGCGTGCTATTGGAGGCTACAAACCAAACATATCACAAAAAAAGACACCTGCGTTCCGTCCACGTGGCAGTACTCGCTTTTTGGGTTAAGGGATGTGGTGCCTTCCATAGATTGAGGGCTTATAATGCTAAAGGACCCATTACACCCTCAAACATCATTACAAACTAGCCTGAAACATCTTCGAAAACATCCTGGCGCCGACTACAGCAACAGCTCCACAAAACAATTATGAGTTTCCCCAAATAAGGGGGACCTAATATTGGGACCCAGAAAAGGTACCCCCCCCCCCGCCCAGTTTTGGGAAACCCTAAACCTGAATAGTAGCTTCCATTTTCTTTTCCAGTATCCCTATATAACCCCAATAAAAACCCCCAAGTTGCCTCAGATCTTTAAAGTACGCCCTGAGCTGCAATGCTGATCCCTAGAACATCCTGCAGACAGGAGCCACGTAGCAAACATAAAGCCTGGAGCTCTGAAGCATAAGGCTTTAGAGTTTAGGGTTTAGGGTCTGATTACACCCTGAACCATATAGAGAGACCTAACAGAAAGTCCTAAAAAGGCAGAGAAGAAGTAAAACCCCTGAGGTATCGACTGCAGCCGCCATGGCAGGTGCAGTGGCGCCAGCAGCAAACGCGCAAAGTGCACCCAAAACGCCCGCCTGGGCCGTAGGAGGAGTGTGGAATTAAGTAGAAATATCTGCCTTAGAAGGATATACCAGTGGAGGAAATAGAAATACTTTACATGACTACGCTGGTGGAGACTAGAAAAGAGGTATACAGGTATACTTTACTGGTGAGAAGTGCTGGAAGACCTTGGGACGGAACCCAAACCAGTGTCCATGAAGCCTATCCAGCAAACCCACTTCCTATTGGCATGGGATTTCGAACCCAGAGGATCCATGTACCCAATATTTAGATATATGGGTTTTGGGCAAAATTTAATTGTAATGCAGGTTTCGGGCAAGCATATGATAATTCATGCAGATGAACCCGTAGGGTTGAACTGCCATCGTATTCTTTCCTTGGTTTCTTTCATCCCTAGAGTCTAGGTTTAAGGGTTTAGGGTTTAGGGTTTTAGGGTTTTAGGGTCCCTAGAGTCCTAGAGGAGTTCCGAAACCATTCCTAACATGTACAGGCCCTGTGCGCCACTTTCTTACAATCCTGTGTATTGCTGTGTACTCCTTGAGAAGCAGTGCGTCCGTCTAACTTGACCCCGTTTCATAAACCTTTCAACCTAAACCTTACCGGCGCTTAAGGGGGAGCGATTTTAGGGAATCGTTCCCATCTCCTACATACAGTCCCCATATTCCCTCTCCCACTCTCCCCCCCAGCACCAGCTGGAAATCCCTAGAGATCTCTTGTGCCAGTTGTGAATCCATGTCATCCTCCATTCTTACTCAAATCCCTGAACCCTACATGTTCCCATGTAACCCCTATATAACCCCAACCCTAAGCCCCAAAATCTAAACCCCAAAAACCTAACCAAACCCTAAACCCTAAACTCTAAACCCTAAAACTGAACCAAACCCCAAACCCTATACAAAAGCAAAAGCTTCTTGCGAGGCAGCGACTGTGGTACCAAGACCGAAGCCCTTCATCCAAGAGACCTACACGTAAATGTTGGGGTTTAGAGTTTAGGATTTGGGGTTTAGGGTTTGGGAGTTAGGATTTACGGTTTAGGGTTCAGGATTTAGGGTTTGGGGTTTCGGATTTAGCGTTTAGGGCTTAAGGCTTACAGTTTAGGGTTCAGGGCTTCTCAAAAAAGGGGATGTGGGTTTAGGATTTAGGGAGCCTGGGAGGAATTGCTTGGGGATTCTACCGGAGCTAGGGAGTCCTTCTAAAGGATTTGCTAGCTTTGATAAACTTACAGATGTGGGAAGTTTGGGTTGATGGAGGAACTCTTGCACCACTAGGATCTCGTCCATCAACAGTAGCAGTCATGTCGGGTTTGGGCGTTAAGGGTCCAGGGTCTCAGGGTTGTATGAACCTTCAGAAGGCACTTGGATACAGGCATTGCAAGGAGATTCTGAGAGGGTCCCTGGAAGGCCCGATCTAAAAGGTTCTTTCAACCAATGCCAAACGACGAGAACAAAAAACAAACTGAAACATTGATCCAAAGTCATCTCTGACCCATCTAGATCCCACCTTGGCGATCCCTTGGAAAACAAAAGCCAAGAAACCCTAAACCCTAAACCCTAAATCCTAAACCAAGCAGAGGAACCCCAGGCTCAAATGCAGCCTTTCCCCATGCCTGGAAATCCTACACTCCGAGCCCAGAAAGTCTGAACCCCCACAGAACTACAACCTCCACCCAAAACCCCAGGCAACAGGCAACAAACTCCTCAAACCCTTAAGGTCCAGTATTTGGATCAAAAGACCCACATATTTAGGCGCTTGGATCCTTAGGGAACATAATCTTTCAAACCGGCTTGACCCTGGTGTTCCATTTGACTCTGCAATTCTTATGGTACGATAATCCCTGGAGAATCCCTTTAAGTAATGTTATGTAAGCCCTAGTAGAACCCAGAGAACCTGGATACCTGAGTCTAAACAAACAACGAGGCACTAGGCGTTTCTGCGGTGGGCCCTCCCCGGCAGGATTGCTGAACTCCAGCGCAACGAGGTTGAACTGAACCAGGTAAAGGGTAGGCTTCTAGAGTTCAAGGATAGAGGGTTCGTTCCCTAGAGCTGAAGGCTTTACTGTTTGAGAGTTTAGGGTTCAAGCGCTTACGGGTTCAGAGGTTAAGGATTTGGGTTGCAGACTGCTTAGGGATTGGCAGGCTGGAGGCACGAAAAACTTACGCTTCAAATGAGTGCGTGCAGCCTTCAATGTACGTGCACTGTGCAGACGACTGATTGCATAGTCGTCCCCCAGCAGTGGCTTGATTGCATTGGCGGACTCTTCAAGAAATCCATCTTCGATGCCTGCAGCTTACACTAACCCAGAGGGTCCATGTACCCAACAATTATAGGGTTTTGGGTACTAGTAATTATAGTTCGGGTTTTGGGCAGGTACCTGAATACTGGGTACTTGGACCCTTAGGGTAAAGGCACTCAGCCATAAAATCACTTTTCCTAGCGAACACCGCCGAAACTAGCCACGCGCGAGAACACTGTGTCCCAAAACATCGCACAACCTCAAACCCTTGCAAACCCTGCACATCTACCACCACTCATCTACTATATACCCAAACTTTAATGACGTAGTGTAATCTCCTTAGCAGCAACCCAGTCATAGTCATTTTACCTATTTCTGCTCAGATAGCATTTGCAGATACAATTTTGACAGAACTGCACTTCAGAGTACTCCTTCCATGTTCTGTCCCTGCTCGGCCCGCTCCTGCAACTCATGCTACCATACCGCGGTTGCACAACGTGACAAACTTCCGAATATCCTCCACGGCCTGCACATATCTATCCTAGTACTTTATCACCAAAACTGAACTCCCTCAAGCCCCAACCCCTTTTCTAAGAGCCCTTCTATGGCTTGCCTCATCTGGGTTCGTGTGCCGAAGTCCCAGCGGCCGTAGACAAGGCATGGCGCATCGTCGGAAGAACTCCTGCGGCTGGAGGCTCAGGGATTTCTCTCTACACTGTGGATGAAGGAAATTTCCCTAAACCCTGAATCCTAAAATAGACTTAAACCCTAACACCTAAACCCTAATGTTCTCTATATACTACAATATACTACAGTACTTCCTGGGGAGTACTCTATCCCCTTTAGGACCGCAGGAGGCCATGAGGCCATGAGCGTGGTGAAGGAATTTTGCAAAGACTACGTGGGAGCTAAGTTCCCAGGTTTCTGGAGGGTGCTTCGTCGGCACTTACATGGTTTAGCAGGGCAGGAGCATTTATAGAATATCAGGTCTGTAGGTGCTATCGTTTCCCCAACCAAAAACCAAGGGCAGCCAATGTCAGCAGTTAGCTTAGGTTTCTGAGTACTCTGCACACATCCCCACAGGAAGCCTGAAGCCGATATGCAAAAAAAACACACCAGCACAAGTACTGCAAGAAAGAAGCACGTCCAACTGCTCCGGCCTTCTGTGAGCAGCTGGCTGCAACGCGCAGAATGAAATCCAAAGCTTTGGCCTGGACCACTATGGGCTATTAGACCTTAAGGGTACCTTAATCTACCCTTAATGGGGTCCTAATAGGGAATTTTAGGGCTTAATAGCCCATAGTGGGAGGCTACGTCTGAGGTTTAGGGCTTGTTGAGCAGTTTAGGTCTTAGGCATTGGTGACTCTGGGGGGTTGGTGGGGGGGTCTTAGAGGGTTTTGCTTGTGAGGTTTAGTGTGGTAGAGTTTAGGAAAGAAATTCCTGAAGCCAAGGGAGCGACATGCATGCTTCCAAGCATCCCTCCACCCTACACCCTGAACCCCAAACCTGGGCTTGGGGATTATGAGTTCCTTGAGGTTTCGTTGGGCTTACATGCTGTGCGGGTAGGTCAAGATGACACAAAGACTAAACTGCCAAGACATGTCCTGATTCTGTATGCCAGGAAAAGTGATGACCACAAATTTTGAACTACCCCTGACAGTCTTACAGGTCCCGGTGAGTTAAGTTACTGCCCAAAATCTACAATAGAACTACTAGCACTGAGGCCAAAACTTAAGTGCTTCTGCATCTGTTTGGGTAATTGGACACCCTAAACCCTAAACCCTAAACCTAACAAAACCTTAAAGAATGGTTTGGCCTCGTAGTGGTGAGCCACTGGCTGGCCCTGGGCATCACAGCCACCCATCCTGCCACCATGGACCAGAAGCAGGTCAATAACTTGTCAACCTAGACCCTCCTCCTACCCTCTATTAGGGCCTAAGTACCTACTATTAGGGGCCATCTACCCCCAATTAAGGGCACAAGGAGGGTCCTGGAATAAGGCTTCTCTTACTGGGGGTTGGTAGGGAATCAGGGAAGATAGTATAGGGTTTAGGGTTTAGGGATTAAGGTTAGTAGGGAACAAGGGACTATATTATATAAGGATTACAGGTTGGCCATACTCTTCCGACAAAATGCAATAGAGAAAAGAAAAGATATGATCGTACACTCGGAACTCTAGCATCCGCATGAAGACGCTGTTCTGTCGGGCTCTTTGAGTTCCAGAGGTTGGTTGCTAAATGGATCACACTATGGAGTTTGTGTTTAGGGCGATGAGGCACTGGAATTTTGATGCATAGCCATCAAAACTGAATAGGGGGTCCAGAATGGTTTCTGAAAGCTATACTTTATTGCACCCCCTGCACTAATCAGGATCCAACATGACCCCAAAAAGAGTCCTTTAGGCTGACAGCACCGAAGCCTCAAATCCCACAACTTTAAATGCCAGAGTGAGGGTTTCCAGAAGCAGTGGGCCCCAATATAGTCCCCATGTACTGCAACCCTTGTTACAAGTAACCCCTGTCCTCCTAAACCCTAAACCCCAAACCCGAAATTCTACATCCTCCTAAACCACCCTCAAGCCTCATAGAATCCCCTCTAAACATCCCCAAAGCGCCTAGACCCTAAACTCTGTACTCCCTAAACCCTATAAACCTTTAAAATCCGGAGCCTTTTGAGGCCCTCGAGCTCCGGATTCTTCGTAGGCCGCTCACCCAGGAAGCAGCCGGTCTCATGGACCAGCCTGACTTTGGGGCCAAGGGGGGGGGCTGAAGGTTTGCTTAGGGTTTTAGAGTTTAAGGGTTTTGGGTTTTAGAGTTTAGGGTTTAGAGTTTAGGATATGGGGTTCAGGGATTCAAGGTTTGGAGTTTTGGGATTCATGTGTAAGGCATTGGGCTTTAGGTGTGGGTATGGAGTGGCTCATACAAAAGAGGCCAGTTAGGCGGGAACAGACGTAGCTCTTACAAAGTATGGCTTCAGGGTTCACAGATCAGGGTCCTGGGGATTTGCTTCAAGGCCTTTACGGTCTGTAAACATTAGTGCTCAAGCTGAGCTGGGGAGACTAGATCTGGTATGCTAACATGGGAGGCGGGTCCAAAGCATTAGGGGTCCTTTTTGGGGGTTCCTATAACAAGGATGAAAATCCTTGGGAGCATATAAAGGGGACCCCATTTTTGTGAAGCTCGCATGTACATGGGGACGGGAGTTTCAGGCGGGGGCCATTGAAGCTTCACAGGTTCATTTGGACCCACACATGAAGTATTCCCTAGCAGAAGGGCTTCATACAGGAACCCATAACCCTAAACGCTAAACGGCGCAACCTAGGAGTCCTGAATCGTAAGGCAGACCGTGCACTCTGAGCACCATATCCCAAGCCCCAAGCTCAATGCGGGCTGCAGTCAATATGTCCCCGATAACTAATGGGCATGGCTTCCTTAAAAGGGATATATTAAGCTATGAGAGGGATCCCTATGTCCGCTGATAAGGGCCCCTTGATAAAGCTAATCTTGACAATAGCTCACACATAATCCTATACAATCCAAACTTACCCAATATACTGCCTACATAACTCACATAACCCAATGTAATCCCTACATATTCCAGTTCCGCACTCCAAGCTGCTCCACCGCGGTCCCCGACAGTGCTTCTTTGAGGGCCTGGAGGATGTTCTGGCTGCGCTCAGGATGTACCCGGCTGCCTTGGACGGAGGTTTATGGCTTGAGGGTTTAGGGGCTGGGTTGTAGAGTCCACAGCTAAGATCTAGGGCTTAGGAAGAATGAAAGGGAGATGTTCATACGCCACATACCCCTGAGCCCTAAACCGTATTGAGGGCTTATGGTTTAGGGGGTTTAGAGGGTTTAGTTGGTTTAGGGGGTGTAGGGGGTTGAGGGGGTTTAGGGTCACGAGCCTAAGGTTTAGCTCAGGCACTATAGGACAGAGTTTCACTTTTTTGGAGTGCTTCAGGTTTGGGGTTTAGGGTTTAGGCGAACTGGCGGTCATGAACCTGGGCCCACTGTAGGACTTGACAACAAATCCCTAAACCCTAAACCCTAAACCGCATAAAAATCCACATGCGAAGCATATTCTACGTGTGCTTTCAGACATTCTGCATCCTGAAGCTGTGTTAGCTGCCAGAGAGGTCCGAGTCTGACAATGTAGGAGCCTACACGAATTACCAGCTTCATGTTGAAGTCTATTTGAGGTACGTATTGTACCCTGTAGAAGTATATAAGGAACCCGAGACCATAGAATTAGTAAGTATATCGGCTTCTATAGGTTTGCTTTCGGGTTGTCTTGTCCAGCATGGATACATCCTCACATGTAGCCTCACAAGTTGATGCTAGGATTTACCCTAACAGTCCAAATTCTCAATAGTCATGTACTTTCCCCAGCCTTATCTGAAACTACTGCTGCCAAATCCTGCATTGTTGGATATTTGTGACCTTAGCAACAGCAGTCCCTACACACAATATACCCCAAACCCTACACCCTTTTTCCTTCAGGAACGGGACCGAAGAGACCAGAAGGTAGGCTTTTTCCAAAGCTCAAACCCCTGAGAAACTCCACATACATTCATGGATAACCATCACAAGATCCAATCTTACAGAGGTAGTTCCGCAATGTACCCTGTGCAATCCTCAATGGAGACCCATGGCATAATCTCTTCGTAGCCCCATTTTCTATATAGACACCCACACAAAAAAGGACAGCATCCCAAAACCTATGCCCTCAAGGTTGAGGGTGTGCGTCCTAACCCCAAACAATCCCTAAGGGTCCAAGGACCCAAATCATAGATCTTTAGGGCCCAAATACCATTAATTCTGTAGTATTTGAGCCCTAAACCCGATTATTTGCTTCCTTGGACCCTTAGCGACTTGAAAATTCAACAATTGGGCGTGACATGCATCTCAGTCACTGCCGCCTCCCTGGATAGTGGTCCTGACACAGATTCTAGGGTTTAGGGTTGGAGGCCTTTGTCCTTTGCCAGCGGTGAAGAACCAAATGAAAACAAAAATGGATAATGGGTTTCTTTGGGGTTTAGAGTGTACTGGGCTTGGATGGTGCAAGTTTCCGTAGTCAACATGTTCGGAACATCTCCCGAACAAGTCCAGGCTACAGGCGGTTGACTTCTAAAAGGAATTTAAAAACCTGAACTTGATCCATCAAGTAAAGTATAATATGCGCCATAAGACTGTTCCAAATATTGAGGCCCCGCTGTTGTGTTCCGTTGGAGGCGCAGGGCTAAAGGTATTTGGATGCCATTATTGTAAAAGCCTGAATAAGTACCAACATCACGCTCAGGTCCATTTGAGGTGCCCAACGCTATACCTATGCAAGGGCCTTTACTAACCTTTGCAAGGAATCTAAGAGCATACTATCAGTAATCATTCAAGCGCCTACAGTGGTTTACAGCTTCAGGACGAGGGCTTCGGGGCTGTAGGGGCTTCAGAAGGGCCTAGGCCTGGGCTACCTAAACCTAAACTCCCTAATCCCTCGTACTGGACTACAGGAAGGGGCAGCCCCCAGGCGGGATTGCAAGTTGAAGCAAGACCTGACCGGGGTGAACAATCTGATGTTGATTTTGGACTTCTTTTTTTAGGGAGCTCACAAGGGTCTATTGCATGCACAATGGAAGAAGCGCACTGCCATCCAAGAAGGTGCAAATCTGGTGCCAGATCGCATTAGCCTACACTCCAGACTTGAAACCGTCAACTCATGACCACAAACTCCCTAAACTCTCTTCCGAGGCGCCAAACTCGCAAACGCCCATGCCCAACCAACCGAACAAAGTACAGCCCGGCAACTGCGCCGCGGCGGGGCCGATCAGCGCCAGGCGCTGGAGCTTTGCTGGGCGAAGGGGCAGAGCGCCCTCATTCTTGAGGAGCACCTGTAAGAATGCACATCAGCAGAAAAGCACAGATAGAGGCAATGAGGACGAGGAGACGGAGTTGAGCAGCATCAGCAGCAGGAGAACGGAGAAACAGCTGAGCAGCCTGTGTCAGCAGAAGTGGTCGCGCAAGAGCCACGCAGTGCGCGACCAGCATGGTAGCAACAACAAACTGTTCAGGACGACAAGGCCGTCATATTGCAGAACATGTTGGATAGCATCCTTACGCTTTGGCACTGCTATGGGTTTCTGCTTGGTCCTTAACTAAGCTGCTTGCCAAGACGCCAAAGACTCTTTGGCGGCCTGCGCAAAAACAGTTTTACGACGCGTTGGTGTAGGTGCCAATGACGTGGCTGAGTCGCGTCCTGAAATTAGGTTGCGGTTCTTGGGTTTAATCGGTGTGGCGTTTAGGGCTGTCTGCGTCTAGCTTCGGATTCCAGGGACCTTAAGGTTCGGGTTCTGCTTTGAGGCTGCTTACGGCGACCCCCAGACACATACAGTGACCCTGTCAAATATTGAACCTTGATTGCAGGCATGTTGAGGATCCATACGGAAGTCAAAACACAGTTTTGCCTTGCAAAATTCGTCCACTGTTTCAGTCCGACACGAGTGGAGCTAAATGATGGGAAGCTCGTGCCACAAGAGCACAGGAGAAAGACTGTTGAAGCTGTTGGTACAGTTGTTCCTACCATGAACCTCAAATCCAATTGCGAACCCTAAAGCCCAAACCGTAAGGACAACTCCCAGAATTCCTGGAGCCTCTAACCCAAAATCCTCCACCCCAAATCAAGCACTCAAGCCTCAGCGCCAGAACCCTACAGCCCCCCTTGCGAAGATAGAATCTGGGGTATATGGGGATCTTATTGCAGCCATATTCTATCTACTTCAGGGGGACTATATTCCCCTAGCTTCCATTTCATGTTCCGTTTTCTTTTCCATTTGATTCTCCACTATAGGGGGAATAATAGGGACTTATAACCCATATTCTAACTACTTAAGGGGGACTATAAGCCTAAACCAGAAGCCCTAAACCGTAAGCCCTACATTCTATCTACTTAAGGGGGACTATATAACCCTAAACCCTAAACCCTAAGCCCTTTATTCTATCTACTTAAGGCTTCTCTCCTGGCCGTGGATAGCGCTTCAACGTTCGGAGGATGGGCCGGCAGCGTTCATCCAGGAGCTTCTGGGACACCTCGCCCTCCCTGGCCTGGGGGTTTAGGGTTTAGGATTT
>CAJNIZ010021447.1:62419-85377 GCA_905231905.1 Symbiodinium pilosum
TTGTGGTTTATGGTTTAGGGTTCAGGGTTTGGGGTTTATAGGGTTGAGGGATACAGGACCATAAGGGAGGACTAGCAGGCATATAAAGAGTACTATGTCTCTTCACAGTAACAGGAATAGCCAGCGATAGTAAGAGTGAGTGTAGCTGTGATAGCGCCAGCAGCAGTAGAAACAGTAATGAAGATAGCAGTTTTCACCATGTTGGTACGAATGTCGTGACACTAATGACTGTAAGGGAACTAGCATCAGCAATAGCAACAGTAAGCGGTCATCTGAAAATGTGTGGGCTTCTAGTCACTTCGACTAGACCTCCCATAGTACTTCCCTCTGTATGCCTCAAGCAGCGCCATGTGAAGTCCCGTGCTAAACCACTGCATACTGTACGACTTATAAGGCATGCCCTTATCCCTTAACCCTGAACCCTAAAGCCCTTAACCCTAAACCCAAAAGCCCATAACCCTAAACCCTAAAGCCCATAACCCTAAACCCTAAAGCCCATAACCCTAAACCCTAAAGCCCTTAACCCTAAACCCTAAAGCCCTTAACCCTAAACCTTGGTTTATTCCCTGCCTGCTGACATTGCGATGGACCTTGCAATCCTGCGCAATTCCCGTGCATCCCTGAGGTCCCTGAATGCACACCACACGTTTACTGGGTTGCTGTTGAGGAACTTAATTGAAGTCGCTATGTTGGAGAAACCTTATTATTTACTGCATATATTTATATATACCCATTATGGTAACTTAACTTAGGTTCCTTAACAGCAACGCAGGTAGTTATTCAACAAACAAACTCGCAATCTCTGCACCCCAATAGCACGCCTTGTCGAGGAGATAACCGCCAAAATAACGCGGCTCGATTCCGGGCATCTCCACATTCAAACCTGCCTCAAGCGCCTTGGTTCTTAGCAGTAGTGCCCAGAGGACTCTAAGTACATATTCCCAGAGGGTCCATATATACAACTATGAGGGAATGAGGCCCCAAAATACCATACTCTAGAAGGAATTATCGGTCCCAATTCTGTAATGGTTGTATATGTGGACCCTCTGGGATTCCAAGGAAGACTATCGTAAGCCTTATTGTCCATTCCTAGTATAGAAACCCTACATTCTACTTAGGATCCTTTGGGGTCTCGGGTGCGGAGGGGTCTTCGGAAGCTGATTCTATCTCCGTGTTCCTTTACCCCCAAGCGGGCTCAGTATTGCGGGAAGAGACTCTGAGTGGCCGAACCTCTGAGTTTGGGGAAGTTTCAAAAATTAGGGGCCTTTTCTTGGGTGCCTACAATCTGGGTACCCCCATATGAACAACATTCAATATAATGGACATGGATTCTGGAATATACTACGGACTATACTAAACCACAAGACGACCCATGTCCACAGTTAATGGTTCCATGGCAAGGCTAATATTGACAGTAGCTCACATAGACCCTAAACCCTTTAGGGTTTAGGGTTTTTCTAGAATCTTGGGTTCCTGAAAACCGCGTGTGATTCTTTCACCCCGTCCAGCCCGGAGCCAGGGCTCCGAATTACGTAGATACAGTAGCAGGCCGCTGGGCTATGTACTATAGGGTATATAAACACCAGAACCCATTTTTAGGTAGCTGGAACCTTATGATCATACGATCCCTTTGAAGCAGAAACAACCCGCAAGCAGAACTGTCTCGACCCACAGTCATCCTTAACGCAGCCCTATAAACCCACACATTCAGACCTCGAATCCTAAAAAAATACGCTCAAATCTTGGAATCCCCTTTAGCTCCTGACCTGAAGCCCTTAGCCCAAGACATGAAAAGAAATAGCCAGAATGGACTTCTAAAGCCTTGAACCCCGAGGGTCCATGTACCCAACAAGTAGGTACTTGGGATTTGGGTAATAGTAATATAGTACAGGTATTGGGTAAGTATATGATTATTAGGTACTTGGACCCTTAGGGGAAGACCCAACGAGGAATCCCCAATGTTGAGGAACCCGACTTTTGAAAGGTCTGCAAAGGTGGTCCCCGCCTTCAAAGTGGTGCGGTTGGCCCACCAATCCGAGACCACGAGGCCCTTAAAGCCCCACGTGTCTCGAAGAGTTGCCTGTGGATGAAGACTTCAGGGCTTAATCTAGGGATCCAAATAGCCCAATGTAGGTAATATTTACAGACTTTAGGGCCCAAGTAGGTATTCTGTGTATATTTAGATCCTTAGGCTTAGGATTAACTTTATGGGACTGAGGTGCGGAAAGGCTTGCCATGAAAGATATTCACATTGTCTCAGTAGCCGATGCTACTTTGAGGCGTTTTGATGAAGCGCGAGAATGCTGGCAGCGTTGCCAAAAAGTACACACACAACTTTGCAACATGACCATGCGAGCGGTCAAAAGGTACATGAATTCAAGAGCCCTTGTCAAGGCTGTTCAGTGAGCCTGTCATCGCCCACAAGAAGGGCAGGGGCTATCAGGGAATTGCCTCCCCCTTCCCTGGGTTGCTGTTAAGGAACTTAAATTAAGTTACCATAATGGGTATATATAGTAAATAATACGGTTTCCCCGATACAGTAACTTAATTCAAGTTCCTTAACAGCAACCCAGTTCCATTTCATGTTTGCTGCCTTTAAGAATCAAACTCACTTTGAGGTCAATCTACACTGTGCCCGAGGAAAGGGAAGCGTTGCTTTCTATGCATCTGCCCCTGTCAGCGCCATGAGATCCATGCTGCTACTTCCTTGTTGGTCCTAGTATCTGTAAAATTCATGGCACGGCATTCAAATAAAGCATGCACTTGCATCACTCCACCTATGAACGCCTTGTTATAACATGGAGAGCAAATCCGCAAGAAAAGGCCACCATAATAAAATTAATAGTAGAAAATAGTAATAGTAGTAATCATAACAGTAGTAATGATAACAACAATAGTAATAATACTGATAATGGGCCTTCGGATCAACTCCTCAATGACCAAAGAAAGGCTGCCTGCAAAAGCTTCGCATTCTCGGCGCAGTAGGTGCCATTGAGGCGATTGTAGCCTGGCCTCGGACGGAAATGCCACAGTCTGAAATACACAGAGTTTAGGGTTTAGGATTGAGGGTTTAGGGCTTAAGATTTAGGGTTTAGGGTTTAGGGTCTAAACTCCGAGTATCCCCCTTAATAACCCTTATCAGGGTCCCCGAGATAATCCTGTGTAGAACCCCCTTCAAGAAGTTTAGGCAGCTTCACTGGGGCAAACCCATTTTGCTTAATGGTGCTTAGTAGGGAACATGGGAATATAGTATATACGGATTATATTCCCTTACTCCCCAGTAACAAACAGCAAGTTTGGGGCCTGAAAACTTCTTGCATAAACTTGAGTCTGGAGACAAGACCCCTACGTACGTTCTGAACTGCACACTTCCGATGCAAAGCCCAGATTCCTACAGGAGCAGTGGCAACAGCCTCTGCAACCTCTCTCGCCAGTCCCCGAAGCCCAGCCCTACGCGGCTAAGCACTCAATAAGTATCATTATCATGTACTTCACAAAATCCAGCCCTGATACAAGTCCTAAATAAGTCCTAGATAGATCGCGGGTTTAGGCTTGAGCCCCTAACCCCCTAGACACAAAGCCCTGAAACCTGACTCTCAAACCTTGAGACCAAGTGGCATGACGGCTTGTGCGTCGGCTTCCCGAATCGCTGCCTCGAAGGGCAGCAAATAGACCTGCCAAGGCAGCCAGTGTTTGTTTAGAAAAATGGAAAAGCATATGCAAGATGAAACGGAAACTGGCGGATTATGGGGCTACGCAGGGTTTAGGTTCAAAGGTTCTGGATTGGAGCATATACAAGGGCCATTTTAACTAAGATAGTGGAATACAGAATCAAGAATGGCTGGACATTGATGTAGAGTTTCAAGGGTTCAGGTTTAACTTGCCGGTTGCTAGCGTGGCATGAAGGAGTGGGGTGTACGCAAGATTTAACATGGGGTGGTGAAGGATTTCCTCCATCAACGAGAGGATCCTTATTTGCTCCCACATGACCACGCTCCTGCTGAACCCCAAAAGCCTGGCCTCATGCAGCACCCTTTCGGGAATAACAGAATTCGAGTGCCCGCGATCCTGGCAATTGCGCACAAGTCTGGAATCACACTACTCATGGGTCGTTGGAAGGAGGCTAGTACCCGCTGTACTCACATATCCGACAGGTGACAAGAGGTCTTGCACGACTGCCCACCTGGCTGACAGCTGGCGGGATACAAGGATGGCATGCAACACGACGCAACAACTGCTGCTGCTGCTGCTCCCAATTAAATGCTGATGCATGCATTTCCCAGCATTGTATTTGTTCGAAAGATCTCAATGAAATAGTGCATAGTTGCATAAGCATCAAAACGCAACTTAGAGCCTGTTCTTGGCGCTTCTTTACTGATCAGGTACAGCTTCAGTTATCGCAGTTGGGTGGGGGGGCCTATTGTGTCTGAGTCAACGCGGCAGGTGAGTTGCAAAGTGTTGGGGTTCTTAGTCGTTCACGTGTCAAATTCAAGACGCACGCCAAATCTGTGGTGCATTTTGTGGCCAGGACTCCGGACAAGTCTATACTTGAACTGCCTCTGGTCAGTATTCGAATTTGGGCCTTGATACGGTTGAAATGTTGACTGCGACGGTCACTGCGACCGGTGCCATGAAGACGGTTCTGTTCGTATGCCAGGTCGAAGTTGCTGTCCAGGGGCGGGGCTGAGATGACTGGGTTGTCCAGGCTTGTAGTGGCGTCACCCGTCACGTTCAGACAGGACTTGTTGTGTCGCTGTTGGTTCCGGTTATCACACAAAAGGTTACACACATCGATGTATCTGGTGTGACTGTACCCTGCATAGAAACGCTTGGAGCCTTTGGGTTTAGCTACACATGTCAATCCACATGTTCTTATTATACATATACATGTATTTGATGGCAGGGCGTGACGTTGCAGTTGGAAGCAAACAATATTCCAGAAAAAAACTACGTTTTGGCAGGGTTAATCTAGATTTGGGGTGCCTACATACCATAACAGGAATGCCCTTGACCCCCTCTACAGGACCAGCGATCTGCCTGAGGCCTAGGTAACCCTGGAAGCACGACGACCTAGGTTGCATGAGAAACAGGAACCCTGAACCCTCCCTAAATCCAAGCCCTAAACCTTAAACCCTTTAAGCCCTATACCCTAACTCCTTTGAACCCTTTAAGGCCTAAAGCCTTTGAACCCTTCAAACCCTTTAAGACCTAAACCCTTTAAACCCTTCAAACCCCGTACGGCCTAAACCCTATGCCTATACCCTTTCAACCCCAACAAGTAAGCAGGCATCTAGGGAAGGGCTGGAGGCATCCAAGCTTCTGCTTCTTGATCATTGCCAACCAAGTGCTTCCTGGCTTTGCAAGACCCTGGAGGAAACTGATAATTAAGCATCTTCTTGTTGATTATTCATGGCGTCCTAGTGGTCGTTACAACCCAGAAGTTCAGCTGGGCAAAATGAATGACTCTATATCCCATGAAAGGGCTCATTGGGAATACAGGTTAGGGATTACGGTGAGGGACTATCCGAGGACCAGGTGAGCTGTAGTCTATAGAGTCTAAACTCCTAGTATCCCGCTTAATAACCCCTATAAAACTCTCCTATACAGTCCCCTATATAACCCGTTTAAGGAGTGTAGACTATAGCTCACGTTCAG
Organism: Symbiodinium pilosum; assembly: GCA_905231905.1. Lineage (NCBI taxonomy): Eukaryota > Dinophyceae > Suessiales > Symbiodiniaceae > Symbiodinium > Symbiodinium pilosum. The sequence goes on from CAJNIZ010021447.1 coordinate 68,075, forward strand.
AATGGAGGCGGGCTGCAGGTTTGGGTCATTCTTGCTGGCTCAGCAGCGCTAGTGCCTCAAGGAACCAAGCATAAACACTTCTTCTCTAAACACTGAAATCTATAACTCCCTAAAGTCCTGAATCCTACAACCCTGAACCCCCAACCCTCCACGGCCTCCTCCTTTAAATCTTGAACCCAAACCGGTTTCCTAAATCCTAGGCTCGCTGAACCCTGTACCGAAATCTCTACGCCCCTAAACCCTATAAGCTCCCCTCACCCCTTCACTCCCACAGCCCTAAACCCTAAACCCTAAATACTTTCCAAGGAGGCCGCCGAGCTTTGGGCGTTCTTGGATGCTACTGAGGTCACACTCACGTCTAAACTCCGTAAAGGGGATTATACAGGCGACTACTATGGAGGTTTTAGGGTTTAGGGTCTGGACTCCTTAAAGGGGTCTTATAGGGCCCAAACTGACAGGGAACACGAAAACTTGCCTAGGAGGACTACTGTCCGTTCGAAGTGGGCTCTTTGGGATTCCATGTCGGTTTGTTTGCACTTTAGGGTTTAGGTCCACCTTCCTTACGTCTGCTCCCCATCCCCGTGGTAATTCCATCCCTCAACTTCCAGGCTCAGCAACGGGATCAGAAGACGTTCTCATATCCCCAGACAGTCCCTGGAACCTTAAAAGAGACCTGTGAGAGACTATGGTCCTTTTGGCAAATGCTATATGAGGTTTCGTGCCAGATTAGCGAAGCACAGTGGGAAGTCTATCGCGACTCCTAAGCACAGTCACATCTCATTTGCCCACAGAAGTCTGCAGTCTGGGGGCCTTCTGAATTCTAAGGCAGGCAGAGACAAGCAATCCGTGCCAAACCGCCTGTGCCAATCAAGGCAAACCCAGTTTAGGAAGGCTACCATTTACTCTTATGACAAGGCTCACGCAAGCAGCAGAGTACTTCTGCACTCCACGCACATACGCCACAGCTGCGCGGGAAGTGAGGTGCGGATCCTGTGGACGGGTCTACAGGAAATTTTGCAAACCAGACCCTTCTAGAGGCCGACAACATGCAATGGACAGCAAGGGCCCACCCATCAATACCAGTATCATAAACATGGGGGGCCAACCCCCACACAAATTTAGCAAGCCTCTCAGGAGCTTAGTTGATGTTTTTCGCAGGTGATTGTCAATTTATATCCTATGTACTAGTCATCTTATAACGACAGAGCTCGCGTCTGAAAAGCCAAGAACCCATAGTCTCTGAACCTTCAATACATCAAACCGTCAATGTATCTGTAGTGTACAATCTGCAACCAGCTTGCATATGCGGCGAATTCCTCGACTGCTCAAAGCAGGAAACACAACTTGCAAGAATCTCTCCAGCAACTGCTACAGCCAGTGCAAGGTCCTAGCAAGTGGTCCAATAGCACTGATTAGGACAAGCATTCTGCAGATACAGATTTTTCAGGACGTCTTGCCTCAGAGGCCACTGTTGAGGAACATGAGCTGTCACTACAAGAAGTGGCACGGGTACTGACGCTGCTACCGATCTCCTGGCCAACTTCATTTCTGTTCTCGGCTGGCCTCCGAAAAGCACTCGAAATGCCTCCCGGTGATAGGCGTCCTTCTAGCACTGTGCCCTACTGGTGGTTAGTAGGGAATAAGGAATATAATCCCTGCATGTTTCCTTCTTGGGTTAGTTCCCAAGCACGACACCTCCACCGTTGGCTACAACAAGAATCTTGCCAAGACTTTGGTGTATAAAATACTGCAACGCCCTTGCTGCAGCACTCCACAGCACATGCTTTGATTGTAAAAACCACCTCATGTTCTACAGGGATGTGAACTTGTGCGGTAGGCCTTCAATCTTCATGTGCGGAGCACCTCTCTGCAGGAGTTTCAAGAGAATTTTGGTTGCAATGTCTATGGATATACAGAGCAAGAGCTGGTTTAATTCGCTGCTTTGGACTCGGAAAACAAAAGTGCGAACCCTGAACTTCTAAACCTTGGCTAGAAGGCGGAACCCCGACACCCAGAATTGCCGAGCCCAAACTTCAAAACCTTGGGTAGAAGGCGGATGCCGTATGAGAGAGCGTTCCCTGAATTCGTTGCCTGGCACATTGCGCTGCTCTGAAGCATGGTGACCTAATTCCTCAGCTATGGTTTCCATACCTTAGTGGATATAGAGCCCTCAGCAGTCCGATGGATGTTGAGGGTGGGCCCCAGAAGAACATTGGCGCCACGGGCGACACACTCCTCCGAATTTTCACCCACCACGCCGGGGGCTGGTCTAAACTTAAATTGCAGGTCGGGGTGTGGATAACTACGTGAAATTTCTCGAAATGAGCTCAGAGGGAACCTGAAGGGATAGATGAGTTCATCAGGGATTCTATAGGGGTAGTTATGAAGTTACCAGGTAGCTGGCAGCTTCTGTTTGCGTGCCTGAGGGAGTACTTCGGAGGCTACGCCGCTACCGCCTTCGTCCGTTTCTGGTAGCATAGTCAGAGAACCTACTGATGAAATTCGACACACGTATCAGAAAGATGTGGGGAGTTTTGGCTGCAATCATACGGCTTAGGAATTCAACTGGGTGATGAGGCGGCTGAGAGGCTTTGGACTGCCAATCCCACTCTCTAGGGCTGGAGATCCTGAAAGACTGACCCGCTCTGAACATGGACCCAACCTGATTCAAACCGGTAAAGGCTGAAGAACCCCTGAAGTTTGTAAAAATTGACGCTGTTTGGGAACCTGCTAGTTAGATGCTTTGTCTCTGTCCTGTCCGAGGATTTCTCCCACAGACTGGATGACCTCCTGAGAGAAGTTGCGTTGCTACTGGCACTCCCATGGGAACAAGACAGTTCTGGCGGTGCAAAGACACTTGAGTACAAGTCTTAATGAGCTACTGGGCTAACGTAGGAGCTTTCTGAAAGATATGGCAGTTTCCTCAAAATTGGGGACCCCAATACAGATCCTAAAATGCTCTAATCCTTACTATAGGGCCTATACTATAGGGGCACCAAGAAAGGCAATCCTAATTTTGGGCAACCCACAAAACCTATATACCCGTATATAAACCCTGTATATCCCCTGTGAGCTCCTTTAAAGGGACACCAGATTATCGTCTCATGGGCAGGAAGTCAGCTGGCTCTTGGCAAAGTCCGAAAACTCGTGTACCCAAACTTGGACATGTGACAGCTGGTTTGCGGCTTAGGGGCCGAGTACCCTTAATTTGGGGACAAATTAGCACCTAATTAATTGTGGGTACTTAGGCCCTAAAAGAAGGTAGGTTGAGGGTCCCGAAAGGTGCAAGCGATAACCTTAAAATAAACCCTAGACCCTGCGCTGTGACTTGCTGACCCAATTTCTGCTGACTGAGCCTTTATTCCTCTACCAGCTTAAGAGGATCGGTACTTCCTCCAAAACCTTAAACCCGTAACCCTGAAGCTTAAATCGTAAGCCCTAAGCCCCAAACCCCGACACCCATTGAAGATTCTGCGGGGCGCATGGTTTTTGGCTCCTAGATGAAGCCAGATCAACAGGCTTGGTTGGTTTGGCTCAAAGCGGGCTCAGGGTCCTGGACCCCCTAGGCAACAAGTATCTGTCACCCTATCCCAGCAGCAGGATGAGATGTTAAGCCTCTTATGTGCTCTGAAAAATGGGGATACATTGCATGGAGCGTGTTACCCTAAACCCTGAACCCTCCCTTAAACTGGGCTGCTGTTAAGGAACTGAATTTCAATTGCTATATAGGGAAACTATATTAATTACCATATTTACCCATTATGGCAACCTCACTTAAATTCCTTAACAGCAACCCAGGTTAAGAACTAGATCAGGAGTCCTCATTGAAGGTGGCCGCTAGTGCCGACAGGCACCTGGGGGCTTATGAAAGATTCCCCTACTGGGGATTTAGGGTTTAGGGTTTAGAAGGGTCAGGGGGAATTGGAGATTAGGTTAACAATAGTGATAGCTGGGATTATTCTGTGGCTTACAGGGGTTATTTACCTACTTACTCCCCTGACCCTCTACGTTCGACCCCCGCTTACATCAGAAACCCTATAGGTTGCCACTTAACTAGGCTTATAGTCGCCCTTAAGTAGATAGAATCTGGGGCATATGGGAATCTTATTACATTATACCCAAAGCCATATTCTATCTACTATATTCTAGGATAGTTAGGGCTAATTATGAGGCTTACCTGAACCAGGGATGTGCTTCCTTCTTGTTGTAAGGCATCTCCTTCTCAAGTAGATAGGACATCCGGGGTCCGGAAGACGTTAGGGTTTAGGATGTTTTCGTCTGCGTCCTGTCATTTGGGATTCTGGGGCCCCGTGTGCTGAGAAAGACTTACGCCTGTAAGCTCCCATATCCCCGGACCCAACAAAGACTACTGTCATCTACTGTCCTTTTCGAAGGGGCTCTTAGTTTGTTGGAGGGCAATCCTCGCAATTAAAAGAGTAACATGACAACAATAATAGTAATGGTAACAATTACAGTGATAGTAAGTTATGGTAACAAAACTATGCACTTGCTTCCCACAGTATGCACAACCATTTTGGGACCAGTCCGCTCTTCCGCTCCTACTGCGACTCCTCATCCTCATACGAACCATAGTCTAAAACCTAGTAGCCCACTTAATACCCCTTGTAGTAGTTCCCTATATAATCCCCTGCATAACTCCCCTTTAAGCAGTTTAGACCTTAAACCCAAAACCCTATATAATCCCCTATATATTCACCCCACTTTAAGGAGTTTAGACCTTAAACCCTAAACCCTATATAATCCCCTATAGAACCCCCCCTTGAAGAAGTTTAGACTATACCTCATATGGCGCCAAGGTGCGGAGCTAGGGCCGCACCGTTATTGCCGTGGAGACCATAGCCCCGAGCCCCATGAGGACCTCAACATGCGGGGATTAGGCGCGAGGAAGGGGGGGGGGTCTCCATAGTTACCCATATCAATCTATAATGAAAGTATCCGCTATAAAACAATGTATGTTTTCTATGCGAGTACTTCTGTTGTCAAACGAGCTAGTGTTAAATGATGTGGTTCAAACAGCCTAAAGTAAGCAGCACGAAACGTACTGTTAATCATCAGTCTAGATGGCTCAGGAGTAATGTTGCATTCCATGATATTTGACATTTGTAGGGGCGCCTTTCAGCATATCTATATTTGGTCTCAAGTGGCTCATGGTGAAAACCATTCTGAGATTCCGTTTCTACACCCACATCGCAACCATAACTAAGACCGGCTTATAACGAAACGATAGAAGTGATTAAAACAGGGGACAAACAGGCAGACCACCCATTGATAACATAGCAGATGGGTGGGCAGCAAGAATCTGTCGTCATAATGGGTTTGGTAAGTAGCTATACGACTGATTCTTCGCGGTTGAAAATGACAAGACAAGAAGCAGCTAGAACAAATAAACCAGTGAGACAAACACAGTTAGCATAAACAGAAAAATCAACAGGCTCATCAATGCACCTGCTGCACGACATGAATGATGATGATATGACACGTGAAGAAGCAGTGGCAACAAGAGCAAGACAACAAGAAGCTGCTCACATCAAATATCATTCTCCAAAGTGCTGGATAATTCAGATGATGCCCACAGACAATCATTACCAGCAGGGGTTGTGATGCGATTAGAATAGCAAGTAGTTGCATCCATGACACGCAATCTTTCAAACATGTGAAGAAGAAGGCGATGAACGAGTTTATGAAGATAATGTCCAACAACTATACGCCTATTATGCGGTTTTGACATAATAGACCGCTAGACTATATTGAATACCAGATTTCTTGGACAGGAAGTCGAATACCAAGTGGGGATGAGCAAAATGTTTCACAGAAGGCGACGACAAGGTCGAACAATGACAGAACATATGGACCATGAAGAGGATAAAAGTAAAAAAACAGATGTGAAAAGCGGTGGGGCTTCTTGACCAAGTGGAGGCATAGGAAAACAAACGGCAAACGGGACAAGAGCAGTAGCAGGTGCTGCCTTGGATGCGGGCGAAGAAGAATTAAGACGCCGCAACAGCAGGTGCCAAAAATGCAGGGATGAGTGCTATGACCTCTTCAGAGCCTTGCTATGCTAAGCTGAAAATGTAGCTCTTCATAATGTGGTGTTGGGACGACGCCGACTCATGGAGATGGGAAGACACGCTGATCTACTTGTAGATGCGCTTAATTATACAAGTGCCTGCCTCATCTGACGAGCTTAGCGAATGACCACAGGAGAAGATAATGCAGATAGAAAGGCAAGTGCGTTTATGAGAAGGTGCGGGTTTTGATATTGTAAAGCGTTGGTCAAGAATGTCAATGTCAATAGCACACGAGTTAGCAACAATGGCAGCAACGAGTGGGAGGTAATATTGTTCATTGTATTGGTCACAATGCTCATGGCATGGGACGGAGAATATCAACAGAGATGCATGCTTACAACTGGATAAATGAAAACGCTGAAGACGTGGAACCAGCTTTTGATCAATACATATTTGAGCATATACAGGGACTACTAAAAAATGAGCAGAAGCAGAAACACTAAACCCTAAACCTTCAACCGCCCAGAAGGAGAAGCAAGTGGAAGCCTTGATACCATGCGATTACACAGAAGATGGCAGAGCAAAAACCTGGGCCAACCCTCGGAAAGACCCAAAGGATCCTAAGTATCTGAATGGTAAAAGGTTCAGGGTTTAGGGTAGGGCTTCTATGTTAGGATTTGGTAATATGGTTTAGGTAAGTATCCCCTATATGGGTACATAGGATTCTTGGTGAGAGAAATCCAGCGAAGTAGTGTGAATCCCATGATTCTCACTTTAGCAACACATACTAAGCAAACTTCAGCCCAGCATCCATGATTTTGCCAGTAGCTGCTTACACAAAGCTTCAAGGTTTTTCTTGTGCCTTCAATGTCACATATTTGGTGGCATTGTACTGTATTCAGCATATTCCCTTCTTAAATTGTGGTACGGGCGATAGTACCGCGCCACTAGCTGCTAAATCTGCTTTCATGTCATACTATCAATAAAGTTCGCAATGGTTTGCACTTCGTCCTTTCGAGATGCCATAAACTTTTTCTATAACATGTAGCAGTCATGTCTTTAAGCATGGTTACGCGCCGAACCGCATTGAACAGAAGCCATTTCAACGAATTTGTGATTTACAGCTTCAATATAACTACACTTCCAACTTCATGATGATAGACAGAACTTATAAAGTGCATACAACATCTCAACAGAGTAAGTCACGCTAAGCACGTCACTGCGAAGCAACCCTACGAGACTCTCACTGAATTTAACATCGTCATAAACTTGTATAATACAGGAAGACAATGAAATAATGCAGTTCACAACAGCGGTGAATTCACTCAATGGGATATCCACTGAAAATGCGGAAGCAGGGGAAACAGGCACTAAAGCAACATGAGAAAGCGTTCGCCGAATATCAGGACACAACGCAATAACACAAGGAATTAGAGCTAAAATGAAGAAAGCAACAAAGCGCATGGAAGTTCAGGAAGATTGGGAATCAGCCCGACTTCAGAAGAAAGGCAGTTGGCGGCCGATCGAAGCAAGGCACAACACATCCTTCAAGACAGGCAGGAATATGCTGTTAAGGTAACACTGTTTCTATTCGTAATCCATGAGGTCCTTAAAACGACCACTTATGATGGATGGTGTGGCGTATTGCCCACTGTTGCTTCACGACTGTGGAATGGACAGTGGTAGGAACTGCGGGGTGTCAGAGCAAACGAAACAGTTCAAGCATTCGTAAGGAAATAAACGAGAACCACAATGATGAAATCCAGGCTCAAGAATTAACTGCAAAATAAAAGCACGTTGACACATATGCCGACGCCATCAGATATCAGCATGTAGAAGCAGTTGAAACAAACACGGATATTCATGATGGTCAAGACGAGCCATACATGTTTTACTGGGAACTTTGAAGGAACACATCGACTGACACAAGAAAAAACGACAACAAAAGAGTCCAGAAAACAACAATGATGAAAGAAGTTGCTGGAACTTTCAAAGATGAATTCGTTAACAACGGGGCGACTCGAAACCGCATCCCTTATAATTGCTGGGTGGGTGTCCACCTAATCAATGTCTTCCATCAACAGGGAGATGATGGACGCTAGCCACACACAGAACATGAGGCCTGGCGTCTTGGAAACGTATTAGCTAGAGTCTACCATCATGGGTTCCCCTACTACCCCCCTCTATACCCCCTTGGTTCCCCCTAAATTAAGGCTATTCAAGGGTAATGAGGCCTAATTAGGGGAAATGAGGGGGGAACAGGGGGGGGGGGGGGGGTAGTAGAGAACCCACGATACTACAAGAAAAGCAAACACATGCAGCTCTTGCAACACTGTCTCCCGGTGCTTATCAAACAAGAGACTTGTCGAAGATGTGGTGGTTGATAGTGAACTGAATTTGCCTAAGAAAGTACACAACGAGTTGTGAAATTTGCGTGCTAAGTTAACACACATATCCCGAGATCATGAACTAGATGCACACGCGCTGAAAAATGAGCCCATAGTGCCCGAAGGTAATGTCTTTGAAGACTCGAAAACATTCCAAATAAAAAAAAAGATACGGGCAGCCAACGCTAACAAAGCGTTGACAATTGAAGGAAAAAAGGGTTACATCCCCGGGCTTAAGCAGTTTGACAGTTTCAGGACTCTTGATGCAAGCTACAATATAAATCATTCTGCCGACCCGGCTTTACACGTAATAGACGTGTATGAGGCAGCATATGTTCAACAAGAAATATTTACTATAGGGTAATCTTCTACAGCACTGCTGAAAAGCATTAGAACTCAAGGCTGTGTCATGCGCAATCAAGAAAGAGTTACAAAGTCACAACCAAATGTTGAATGCGCAGTACGCGACGAAACTAACTGACCATAAAGACTTTAGCAAGCCAACACGCAAGAACTTGTGGAATGTCAGCATAGGAATGTTTGACAAATCCCGCTGCACATATCAAGGAAGTAAAGGTATCATCGCGGCAGGCACGCTATAATGAAAGCCTCCGTGACGACAAGACCAATATTTCTAAGCAATGTCGAACACAACTTCGCAACGAGGATGAAGACAACATTGAAACAAAGGAATGGAAGACGCAACAGGCCAAATGTTCAGCGTGTCGGCAAACGAAACGTCAACAAACGTTGGTTTACGCACAAGAACTGATGCTAAAAGCTCACGGTCTTAGGTGTAGTGCTCACGAAACATCACCTTTTCAACAAAATCAAGGTAGATAGCGTTAAGACCGAATACCTCACGATTCCCGAAGATGACTTGGATCAGGTGTATGCAGAGCAAACTTTTTCAGTAGGTTGGTTAGTGTTGCACGCCATTAACATTCAGAATAAAATGGCGACAAAAATGATGCGAATAGAAGCAAGGAAGGATAATAACCTCTATGAAGTGAGATTGAACAAATCAGGACAGGCAAAACGCAATAGGACATATTATGAGCTGCTTCAACTCCTGAAAGGGGTGATCCAGGGGAGTATTAAAGGGGTTATTGAGGGGGATGCTAGGAGTTTAGACTATAGTTCATATCCCGAAATAAAAGGAGATGATGCTAAACAGTGCGTTGAAAGGGCATCAGTAAGATGGACAGTACCCGTCACTGAGTGAAAGCTCGGGGACCATTCAAACAAAAAGACAACAAATTAGCCCAAAGACGACGACCGTCCAGGTGATCATACGTACTACCTGGACCCCAAAAGTATGTAACATAATGGCCTTTATGGCTATTATTATTGGTTTAGGGCCATTATTTTACATACTTTTGGGGTTTGGGTAGGAAGATCTAAGCCGCAAAGGTTAAAGGTGGAATGCATCGGACGTTCATTCAAAAGGATATCGCATGAACATAGTCAGCGCGTATGTCTAAACGTGATGTTGTCGTGTTATGCGCTTTGTTTGCTTCTGTTTGGGTCTGAAGATGTATCTCGCCGTGTTGTGTTAGATAATGCTTTCTATGGGTAAATTACATTTTAAACCCATCGCAGTATCCACATTGAATGCTGGTTTTGGTGTTTGTGATTATGTTTGTTGCGTTGTTTGATTTAATCCTTCTAACCGCCGCTGAAATCTGCAAACCCCTGCCCAGCAGTGGTCCACGTTTGGAAATGCTATGCATTTCGTTGCTCGGAAGTTCTGACTGATCAGAGCATAATCATACAGGGGCTCTTTAAACCCTAACCTTAAGTATAACAGAGTGGCTGAAGGCCCTGCTGTATGATGAGGAGCGCCGGTGGCTCTGAGCCCTTGAGTCCTATAAGCGCGTAGACTAAATCCCCAATTAGGACCTGAAACCCGACAGCCCCTGCCCAGCCGTGAGCAGGGACTCGCAGAGAATAATCATGATGTTGTGAACCTGGCGGGGGTGCCACGTGGATCTCTCTGGGCATTGGGATTTGGGCTCTATGGGAGTCATGGGCAGCAATGCAGCGCGCACTTTTGGTTGCACTTTGCCAATTCACCTGGCCTGTTAATGCGTGTTATCTGTCTCAAGTTGTGCCAAGCGCCAAAAAGCTGAATCAACCACTGCAGCTCTGGGGCGGGGAACGGCCGCCGACGCTTGTGATCGGCTTGTGGAAAATGTGTCTTAAATAGTTTCGCGTGATTCCTCGGGTGTGTCGTGATGATTGTTGTAATGACGAATGACACAATAAGCATGAAGACAAACCACGAACACAAGCGCGATTAGAGATGCATGTGCGACCAAAAGCCAGACGCCAGACATCATCCACGTGTTTTTGACATACCAGCTGGCATCGATGCTAACGCTCATCAGCAGAAGCACGACCGAGATGGCAATAGGAATCATGACAAACATGGTGATAATTGATGCCCTCGCGACCTTCTTTTCCTGCGGGCGTTTCTTCTGCTCCTCCCTGGGCTGACTGTAATGGTTGCACGCGACTGTCATCCATATGGCGCAGCTGAGAGGTAGGCAGCAAAAGAACTAGCTACACCAGCCCATGCTGTACCACATCCACGTGCTGCTATCCGGGTTCGCAACTTTGTTGTTCGGGAGGACTGCGGTCCCAGGGACCGCATTGTTCACTCGGACCTCGAACATATTTGGAACCCCTTGGAAGCATGATAATTGGAACTTGTCGTGTGGGTTATGGTTAGTGATGTTTTGATAAACCAATAATGAAACGTGCGCTTTCCTGGTTGCAGGGGGGGTGCGGTCAATCAACAGAATGTCAAACAGCATCTGCAATGATCAAAATTGAATCATTCTACTGCTCCTCATTCTCACTGCCTTACTCCTACTCTAACTCCTACTCCTCCTCCTACTATTTCTACTCGTAGTACGACGGCAAAGACCACCGAGAGGGAATCTGAATTAGCCCCAGGTGCCACATTACGACCCTCCTTTCCCAGACCATTGCTTCGAGATTGGTCTGCCCCGACAGCGAGAGGTAATTAAAACACTCTTTACATAAGAAACGTGGAAGCAACTCATGCTTGAGTAATGCTCGAGAAACAGGCTGGCCGGCCAACTGGGACTGCAGGGCGTGGATCTGCATTTTCATGTCCTGAATCTTCTTCTGCTCAGCCAACTGGGATTGAAGGGCATCGATCTGCGCCTGAAGCTCCTGGACGTTGTCGGTAGCCATCTCGTTTTGCGCAGGAGGTCTCACAAGCGGTTGCTAGCGTATTGAGCAAATGGCTGCGTCCGCTGCCCTGCTGGTCCTGATTCAAGGGCACTGAACTTTCATAACAAGCAAGCATCCACCACAAATATGATTTGTGAGCCACCTCGCGGCTCACTGTAGCCGCTCCGTCCGTGCTTAAGTCTTTGCTTAACATCACCTCTCTCAGCATGTCTGAACAGTCACATGAATAGTGAAATCACGAGCTGTCTGTTTCAAAGCAAGCCGGGCGCACCTTCTCACATCAGCCAGGATCATCACAATGCCGCTCTCGGGGTTAGGAATAGGAACCGCTTGCTTCATTCACCCTAAGGGTCCAAGGACCGAAATAATAGGGTTTAAGGGCCCCAAATACCATTTGGGCCCTAAGTCCCTATGATTTGGGTCCTTGGACCCTTAGGGTCATGCTTCCAGAACAAGCTGGAATCTGGGGCTGGCCCCAGTTGACTGGTTTGTGGCATCGGCGGAATTCGTCGGCATGTTCCGCCTGTACAGACCTGTTGGACACGCCTAAGCCCTGACTGTGCAGGTGTTTGATTAGCTGGCTCAGTTGCTTTTCCGGAGGGTAGTCTAGAAATTGTTAGCAGTTCACGGTAGGTTGGCTTATTCAACTGGTATAGGCTTATCGATATAAGGTCACCCGTCGGCTGCCGCTGGCCTGGGGCTGCAGGACCGCTCCCCCACCTTACCATGCATGATGCCTACATAGCACCAAGACTGGCTTCTGGAACACGTCTAAACCCCCCTCCATCCCTTAACACCTCTGATGATAAGTGCTCACAATACTTCTATGAAATGTTTTTGAATTTCGGGGGGGGTGGCCGCCATGCCCTCAGTTTTGAACTACCTATATACACTTTCCAACTTTCGATATCAGCACTTGGGCCCACATTAAGGACCTTGCAGGTATTTGGACCCTTCGGCAAGGTCTGCAGAGCAGTTTGCAGCCGAAGCATCCATCGGAGAAGCGGAGGTTTTGCAGGCCCAGGCGAGGAACACCGCCAGACTGTGGGTAGCGCTGAATCATGTATGAGGTAGAGTTCAAGGTTTTGGGGGAAAGAGGGGTTCCAACCATCAGGGGTCCTTTTGGGAATCCCCATGATCAGGACGGACAACACCTGGTGGAGCCGTTTTGTAGGAAACACAAATTTAACGCGGGTCAACGAAATCTCTCAACAATGAAGATCCCATATCCATAGACTACAGAAGGACCTGGTGTTTTTCTATCTCTAATTGAGCCCTACCCTAAACCCTAGACCCTAGACCCTAAACCCTATTCTATGTTGTTGCGTTGTTGCATCTGTATCATGAATCCCTCACTCCACTCCAGACAAGCTTGCGGGATAGACTTCTTATTCAAGCTACTCAACGAGACCTCTTTGGAGGGTCCACAACAGATGGATCCAGGTAGGGGGGTGACCTCTCATATTATGGCTTCTCCTAACTACAGCTGCTTGGGCCTTCGCGGAGGGGCGTGGAGCATGATATGATTCATACCTTCTATGCAGAAAGTTGATACTTTCTGGCTCGTGACCCGAGACCCGTGCGAACATGCTGAAATAAAGGCCCAATGACTCTAGGCACATGTAGAGGGTTCCCAAAATTAGGGATACCATTTTGATTCCATGGAGTAGCTTGTCAGGGAGGGTCTGGAAGTCCTAGTAATATTATTACTCTTATCTATGACTGATACTCTTTCGTACTATCATTGCTACTCCTGCTCAATGTTGAAGAAGCACACGTAGTTGTCTCGCAAGAGCTCCAGTGGGGCTTGCCATCAAAAATCGGGCTTGCGGAGAGTTCACCTCACGGGCTTTCCTAATGCGTGTTGACCGCATCAAACGCGCTACCGCACCCTTCAAGAATCTTAAATTGCCAGATCTTAGACCTCGACATGTTAGTTTCCCTAAATAGGGAGACCCCAATATAGACTCCGAAGTACGATCCTCCTCATAATTATGGGGACATTGATGTAGGCACCCTCTATAGGCCTTTCATGTCTAGAGACGCCTAGACTTCAATGGAATAACATGTTGCAGGAGCTTGTATGAAACCCTGGGCAACCCTCTTATCTGTACACACAACCTCCTAAACCTGAGGTTGATTGCGCTGCCCTAGACCCATGCACCCTGACTGACACCCTCGGAATCCCCAAACCTGAAAAGGAACCATGACCTCCCACATGGTCACGCCACTGAGCAGACCGACCTGCGTTTATGTGTCTGCATTATTTCATGCGGCAGTTCGTCAAACTCGAGGTGGTTCATACGGGATGTTCAGTAAGTTGGTCTTTCACGTGCATTCATAAAATGTCTCAGTGTTCCTTCCCAAACTTGCAGAATCTACAGGCCCTGTAGTTTTGTACAAACTTGATCTTGCCACTTCAGATTTCCCAGGCTGCAGGCTCACCCTAGCGTGTACTCTAAACCCGCCATCCAAATCAAAAGTGCTACCGAAAAAGGCATTCACTCCGCGTCGCTTGCAGGATGCGGTGCCTAGTTAGCTTCATCTCTTCTAACGCCTCTACTGTGACTTCCGAAGCAGCAAAGCACTAAGATTCCGACTGACCCTACTGTAGGGCTATAGTAAGTTTTAAGTAAAATTAAAAACTGCCCGAATAGGATGTTGAGCAATAGCAACATTGAAGGTAGAGGAAGTTACATGTATCCAGCCGGGCTGAAGGTTTAGAGTTCGCGCCAGCTATCGAGTTGTAACGCCCGACAATGCAAAACGAAACTATAATAAATGGTCAACATAAACTACACTACAATTTGTGTGAACGTTCCGACGAGAATGAGGCCTCTTTTACATTTTCTCAGTTGTCCATATTCCTGCTGATGATAAGAAGACAAGAAAGGACTATGCGAGTATTATGGGGTTATATAGGGATTATATTCCCTTATTACCTACTAACCTTCAGTAAGTATTTCGATCACGGCAGAAGCGATAGCTTTGCCAGCCTTTGGGATTGCTATACCACATATTGAAGTCTAAGTGTCGTACGGAACCCAAGGATTTAGGGTTTCGGCTTTGAGTCCTTGGGGTATACAAATCTGTCTGGGCGTCTTGAATGCTGGCACTTACCACCTGAGACCCGCAAAGTTTGAACAGGAGCTTAAACAACAGAACAAGCAACTACACCTTCTGAACTAACGACTAGTCTTAACCCCGAACTTCGACCCAGAAGACGAAGGCGCAAACAATTCGACCTGGAGATCCTAGAGCTTGCAGTAAATATGTGGTAGACAATTGCGTTTAGGGTTCAAGATTGCAGGTTTGGGGTGATTGGGGATTAAAGTTGAAGTTGATTATAGTCAACTGGATCTTCAGGTAACTCCTAAACCCTAAACCCTATATCCTAAACCATGAAGACAAAATTCAGATATCAGCCTTCTCCTCCAGTGTAAGCTGTTGCAGCAAGTCATCTGCTTCCTGCTCATTGATTAACGCCTCCTGCTCACAAAGACTTGGCATGGGCAATATAGGGTTTAAGGTTTAGGGTTTAGGGTTTTGGGTTAATGGAAAATGGGAAACTACAAGGTTATCATAGGGTCTATATAGGGACATACAAGGGTCACAGTGGGGTCATCAAAGGGCCTGAGGATGTATGAGAACTTGTCTGAGTCGAGTCCATTTTTCGGACAATCAATCCTTTCCCATTGGTTTGTTTAGGGTTTTAAGGTTTTAGTTAGGGTTTCGGGTTTAGGGCAGCCAACAACGCATCCACATTCACAAGCAGATCAGGCGTCTCAGCGCGAAAAAAATGTGTTAGTGCTAGCAGCCCTTTTAACAGGTCTTGGGCCCCCCTTATAAGCCCTTAACCCTAAACCTTACGCCCCAACCGGTAACCCAAAACCCCAAGCCCTATATATCCGTATGTACCCCTATATATTCGCCGTAACCCGTTAAAAGGACCCTGTATGCTTGGGATGGCTTTTCACTGCCTCCTCGGACCGGCTGCCGTTGGCAGTGAGTTCTGCACCCTCTGGGGACGCCATGACCACGCCGCCAGGACCGGGCTCAGAAGGGGCTCTGTGTAAGGTTGTTAAAGCTACCGCTCCGAAGGGGCGGACACCAGCTACGAGAACCTCGAAAGGAATCCAAATATAAGGGTCCACATTATCTTATACAATTTTGAGCAGGATTGGCTTTGCGTCAGCATGATGTTGTGGCCTTGCTTGGGCTTGGCATGCCAGTGCTCGAGCTTCATTGTGCTAGTTACAAGTTTTCTGAATTTGTAGTCTCCGCAAAAGTGCACCCAGCGAATACATGCATCGACGCACTTGACATATTCCTGGGGAGCCCTGCCTACGCTTAAAAAACACCATATCAAACAACAACTGCGTCATGTTCAGTCTTCTATACCAGATGAAAAGCCAAGGTTTTAGCAGCACCGACAAGCATGTCAAATACGCATCATGCAATTTGAGCCCTTCTGTTCTGGAGTATCTCATGGCGGATATCTTGCGGGAACCCAAGGGTCCACTGCAAAGAAGGTGTAGGCTTCACTCTGAAGGATTCCATGTTCGTTTAAGGAATTTTCCAATTCTTGAACAGACGTTGCCAGAGAAAGTCTGCTGCTCTGTCAGCCTCCGGCAAATGAGAACTCTTCAACATAAAAAGATATGAAGGCTTCCATGAGGGACCAAACGGCAGACCCCATCGCAAGAAGCCTTTTGCAGACAGACCTCCCAGAAAAATGGCCCCACCCCAATCACTGCCACGTGTACCATGGTCTAAACTCCTAGTAATCCCCTTCATAACCCCTATAGTAGTCCCCTATATAATCCCATATGTAGCCCCTTTGAGGAAAATGGACTATAGCTCATATCGCAGACCATGACGCCAAAAGGCGCCTTCCCCTTTCGCCAATATGGCTTGAAGCCACGCTCCTGTCAGTGTCACTTGCAAATCTACCCCTTGGGCTTCAAGTCAAGTCTATAATAAACAATACCTCCTTTGGGCCATGAAGTCTACCCAAACCCCAAAAGTATGTAAACTAATAGCCCTAAACCCATATTAACAGCCCTAAAGGCCATTATTTTACATACTTTTGGGGTCCAGGTACTGCTTAATGCAACCCACTTTGGGCTACCTGAGCTCATCTGGATCTCTAAGGCGCAGAGGGCCATAAGAGGGGGTCATAAGCTGATGGCGCCTTGTTTGGTATTTGAAGCCGCGGTATGCTAGGACCCAAACAGGGACCATAATCTTGACAACCTCTCATTATGGTAGTTGTTGAAAAAATACCTGTCCCCAAAATGGTCATACTGTGGCCCCTTCTAACAAGGACCTTTAGAACAACCCCCATAAGACCCAAAGGGTCCATGTAGGTATATGGTATATACTTAGGGCCCAAAGGGGTTCCCATATACCTTAAGGCGCAAGTATACCCGATATAGCTACATAGACCCTTAGTTTCCATTTTCTTTTCCATTACCCCAATATAATCCCAATATATACCCTATTCTACTGTAGTAGTTTCCATTTTCTTTTCCATTATCAACCCTAAACCCTAAACCCTAAATCGTAGTTTCCATTTTCTTTTCCATTATCCACCCTCTGGATACCAGGAGTTTAGACTGCAGTTACCTTATCTGGACTACATAACTGCCTTTTTCATGCT